>JAOBAY020026927.1:0-24212 GCA_025331085.2 Zoanthus sociatus | reverse complement strand
AGCCAACTCAGCTTTCCATCCTTCTGGGGTAGGTAAATGAGTACCAGCATCTGCTGGGAGCTAACCTGCGATGGATTGGTGTCCCGTCCTGGGGGAGTCAAAGACTCTCATCCGCTTAACACTACAGAAACCGGAGATAAGCGCCGGCTCCGTGGGCCACCTGGCTCGTAAAGGATTTAGCTTCTTGGGTTGCAGGAAATGTTTTTTTTTTAAATCTTCCAGCTCCCGGCCCTCAAAAATCAATGGTCTGCATGTTCCTTAAAAATGTATTACAATTGCACTCTAATCCCTTCAAGTTGTTATTTTAATGCCAAGTTTGTACCACAATCAATGCAAACAATTTGAATTTCGTTATGAATGCGGATATGTACGCAATTTAAGTAATCTCGAAAGAGGAGTTTGTGATAATTTTCCTGCTGGAGCGTACTTATTTATGCATGCAATTTCAACGTATATATTACTATAGAAGTTAGGCTAAGGCCGGGTTAGTTTGCATGTTTTTAATAAGCGCCAGGACGGAAATTTTAACAAATTAAAAAAATTTTCGGGCTTCAACGCAAAGCTAGTTTGAAAAGTTTGCTCTGATTCGCAATTATACGGATAAGTTTGTTGAAGATAAGAAGAAAGAATCGCTACAGTTTGTAATTTACATACGGATTCTTTTCCAGCCTTTTTAACAACAACAGCAACAACAATAATTCTTTATTTACCCCATAATTACAACATTTTTACACTTAGTTCAAAAGACAATAACATTAAAATATTTCATCCATTCGAAACCTCGTATGAGGATATGAGAGGTGAAACATTCTCAAATGAGGAAATTATAGGCTCAACATTTCAGTAATCTGCTACGTAGCCAGAGTGCCGATCCCATCACTACATAAAGCGGGTTAGCATGCCTGACTAGAAAACAGGGGGACGTAGGTTCGACTTCCGCTCAGGGCTATATTTACCAATTTTTTCGGATGAGTTTGTTGAAGAAAAGAAAAAATAATCACTACCTTTCATTTATATACGGATTCTTTTCCAGCCTCGACTGTATTTCAATGACACTTTTTTTAAATAAGATTAAGAACCAGTAAAATTTTGCTCACGCTAAAATTCTTGTTTTTTCAGCACTTTGAGGCTCAAAATGTTTTTATTTTGTTGTTTTATGTCATATACGCCAAACTACGTAATTTCAATACATTTAGTGACCGAGTACAAAGTTCAAGGAAGATACGACAATATATGTGCACCCATTTTATTATAATAAATAGAGGATATTAGTTATTACACGGTGGCGGGAAGATATGAACGGTTTATCTTTGAGTGGAAAAAAATATTTCGCAAGTGAGCGCAGCGAACTAGTGCAATTTTTTTCCCACGAGTAATTTTCTTTTTATTACATAGATATGAGTGTTTCGAAAATGGAAAAAAAAAACTAGACGAAAAAGACGGGAAAAACAAAGGAATGACGTCAGCGATATCTTCACTGGTGATACTCTTATCCCGGATGTAGTTTCATATGAAATCTAACACTCATATCTATTTAATAATATACTCTGTAAGAATATTGAGGCATGAAATTGGCCAAATTTTAACAATATTTTAAGATTAATGCTGAGGCTCAGATTTTGTAAAAGATATACATGACTTTGCATATTTGAAAAAAAAAACATTACTGATCACATGTATTACAATTGCACTCTAATCCTTGATGACAAATCCATATACAGATCTATTTCCTTTGAGGCTGCCGCTTGGTAGTGAGAGTCATTCAAAAAACGGAAATTCCATGTTTCCGATATTCCCGAAACTAAGAATATTTGTAAGAATATTTTCAGCCTAAAATCATCCAAAAAATAACGGAATATCCAGCCTCGGTCCCAAAAGCAATATTCTTATAAAAACAGGATGTATATAGCACAGGACAGTACTTGTTATACAGTCGGAGTTTATTAATATTAGTATTAAAAAATGATAACTGCATGCGATTACTTGCTGCGTTTCAACATTGCTTTAAAAGTTTTATTTTTTTCTTAACATTTTCATTTTGAGCCTCATATTGTTGTTAGAATTTATTCTTATTTTTCAGACAATTTGAACGTCAAGTGGATTGCATATTGTTTGTTCTTATTAAAAAAGAGCGAATTAAACAATTACGTTAGTTTTCACACTCAAAATAAAAATAATAACTTTTTAGTCTGCACGTATGCCTTCGAGGAACGGTAATCAGAGTTATTTTTATCAGAATAGTTTATATATACTACATTTATTTTTTATATTTTATATTAAAATGACATCAGCTCTATATCGACTTAATTCACAATTGTTTTCAAAGTTTTAAATAGAGTCGACTGGTTTCGGACACTTGACAACTTTCTTTGTTATATGTTATATGTTTTTGTTTTCCTTTTCCCTATCGAAATATGATATTGACCGTGCACAAATAACAAAAGGCCCTTAGATGTAAATGAGCATCCGACTAGATCACGGAGGGTCGTGGGTTCAAATCCCATCTGGGGCTCGGATTTTTTCCGAGTTCTCCTTGTCTTTAATTTCATGATATTAATTGTTTCATGTTTAATAAAGTGAACTTAAAGCGCAAATAAATAGCTCAATTAGTCATTGTTTTTCCTGCTTTTCCTTAAGTTCTTGAACAGCAAATGATACTTCCGTTTTCACTGGTTGTTCGTAATTTTAAAACGAATTGGAAATCGAAGCCAAAAATAAAGTCGTCGTTACTTCGTAAAAATGTAGGTTTTAGCTACTATGGAGTTTGAATTTCTTGACAAATATTTTCATCCGAACAGCCTTAAACAACTACTGCGCATGCCTAAACTAATTCTGTCAAACACGGACATATGTACACAGTATTAAAGAGAGTAGAAATGTAACTGAAGTAATATTGCGCTAAACTTCCTAAATGTCAGAAATGTTAATTAATTTTAGATCGGACCAAAATTTTTATCAAAATTAATTATACATCAGCGATTCATAATAGATATTTTTGCGCTAGTTACACCCGGCTGAAAACCATTCACACAGTTGGACTTTAATTGACTTGGTTTGGATGCCTTTATTATTTTCTGTGTTCGGAGCAAACAGTTGCTACGTTTTCAAAAAATACACTCTCGGACTCTTTGTTACAGTTATAACCATAAAAGAAACAGTTTAGTATTTAGAATGAACAATTCGATGTATATATACCGCTATCGCGAAGTGACGCCACTTTCTCATATCTTATTCCTTTTGAGGAGTTACCGCGGGTACAAATTAAGTAAATCAAATTGTTTTCTTTAGAGTTCAAAACCGCACCAGAAACAAGAAAAACCAGGTTTTTGAAGAAAGATTAAATAAACATCCAACCATTTTAAATTCAATGTTTTTCTCGTATTTGAGTTTGAGGGACGAAACAAACTCTAGTACTTCATATAATACACCCTTTTATGTGATTATAAAATTATATCTATTAAATTTCTGCGGTTTCCCTTTCGTTTAGTTTCATAAAAAATGGACGGGTTGTGTTTGTTTAATCGTCTTATAAGTTTTTAATTTCTTTAGTCCTGTCTTTTCATTAAGTTTACTGTTTTTATTAAAACAAAAATCCTGAAAATCTATTGGAAACCAATATCAAACATGGACTGAGTAGTGGCTAATTTCTAAAAATACACCAAGAAGAATCTACACCACCGCCGATAAACCTTATACCGTTTTACCTTTTGAAAATTTCCACACATTCAACCAAAACTCTGTGAAAAAATTGTTACCCGAAGTCTTCAACTTTGTATGACACGAATCATATGGAAAACCACAAAACATAAGCTTAACTATAGTTTTGTAGAAGTAACTAACTCAATTCATTTGTTTATCATGACAGGCATTTCAAATTAAGGAGACTCCTTTTGAACACACGAGCTGAGCTTCATACGAAACTGTAACAATTTCTGAAAATGACCATCTAAACTGAAATCCTTTCCAGTCGAAGAAATATTTTTATGTTTTTTTTAAATAAATATAAAAACAAAGTTCTTCGAACCTAAATAACATTTGATCATTTAAAGAAGTATTAACGTTTGTTTGTACTAACCTCGATAGAAGTAAAACCTGTATTTGATGTTGTCAGGCAAAGAGGTTAAGCCCTCAGTCATCTCAAACAGACCAAAGAGCTCAAACACAAGGCCAAAGAAAACATAAGGTAATGCCGTAGGTACGACGCTAGAAAAATACATATTTATTTATTGCAAGGAGCCGATGTTAAGCTGTGTAATTCAAACAAAAGTTGAATTTACAACAACTAAATGGTTAAAAACTTAGCTGACTTAGAATTCGATTTTCACGTTGGGTCGGTTGACATCTCAATTTTCTTAGAGTTTATCTGTCTTTTCATTTCTTGCTAAGCTGTCTTGAGTTTAGAACACCATGGACCTGGTACTTGCGTCGAATTTATAATTTATTTTCAAATTAATCAAAAGAAAGCGGGGGTGATGAATAATTCTCTTACTCACAGCTGCAGTTTCTCACCTGAAAACTGATGCTCATAATTTATTCATTGTCAATGACAGTCCAATCCTTGATCTCTAAATGCTAATTACCATCAAAGACTCTATTTTATTCAGTTTTCTCAATGAATTGTTCTTTGCTTAAAATTATAAATAAAGAATCAAATATTCCGCAGACGAGGACGAAACTACTCAATCGGAAATAAAAGCATTAAAAAAAAAAATTTCGGCAACTTACGCCAGAGATTTCTATTTAAAATTAGTTTTTGCATCTTTTAATTTCTAAATCTAAAAATAAACATTAAATTCTGGAAACAGGTGATTTGAGGGAAAATATTAAGTAAGATGTTTAATCAACTTTTGGATTTTATATATCCAATACAGTTGGAGAGCGCAGGCAAATCATGGCACTGTGCGTCACATAGAGGTCGCGCCCAATTAAATGCCGGTTTGAGAAGACTTCCTTGAAAGAGTACAACTCACAAATTGAACCACGTACTTAAAGCTCAATTAGATTTTATTTTGCTAAAATGAAATCTAATTTTTTTGGAATTTACTTGGCTTTTCATTTTACACGGACACAAAAGAAGTAATGGACTCGTTCGAATATTACTAGATCGCTGTTGTAATTTAAATAAATTTCATCGAAAACTCCAAACACACTGTTTTTAATGGAAATGTATTTTCAAGCAACATTTGAAGTTGAAATTGGCAATTCTTTAAAACAATTTAAGGCTCATCAAAATCTGGTTAGGGATATTTTGTTGGCGTAAAAACGCCATGTGTTTGAGTTATATGCCTCGATAATTTTCAAAAAGATTAATATTGTATACTAAAATTTTAATTTTTGAACAAATTCAGCTCTTACCAAATCAGAGATCAAAGATTATAAAAACGTCTTTAGAACTCCTTCGTATCTATAGAGGTATATAGTCATGAGCTCAATATACCTGATAAAATATCAAGATTTAAAAGAATGTTCTCAACTTAAAAATGGCATAAAAATGTTTGTCTTGAGCTTAAAAGTTTATTGGAACAGCAAAAAAGAATTTATTTAAAGTAGAATATAATGTGCCTTTATAAATCGAAGATGTGCTTTTTGTTGTGTTAAGATTTTAAGGTGTGAAAAATATTAAATAATTAATGTGTAGAGGGTTAATTTAGTTTCGAAAAATTAACAAAATTAGTGGTCGCTTGGTATGGTATGGAGGTGATAACTTTAATCACCACAGCCAGTAAATGAGTTCTTGAGCAATAAAAATACTGACCCACAAAGCACGTCACCTTTCAAACTATATAACAGTTTTAGAATATCTAGAACAGCAAAACATGATAGGTGTTATCAGATCAATGTTCAGTTTTGAAACGCTTTCGCGAAATTATACTATTAAATTCTTTTGTTCTGTATTTCGATAAAGTTCTTTTTTTTGAGTGAGCCCGGCTCTATCATTGAATTTATTTTTGTGTTATCATGGTAAACGAACAATAAACTTAAGTTATTTTCCAGAATTTTGCTTATGAGGAAATAAACTGTTAATTGAGTGTGTTTGAAGTAGTTTTTTTGAATTGTGAATCACTTAGTAGGTAATTCTTCATGAATTCATAATTAGATAAATTTAAACAATGTGCCAGTTCAAACAGCCTCGAATCCGAAAAATATAAAAAAAGTGTAACAATATTTCAGATTCTAAAAACAGCACTTTTTCTGCATTTTATAATTGGGATTCCATGTTTTATGAACAGTAATGAAGAATATGATTTAATTTCTTTTAGTCCAAACTGTGTTATTATCCAACAAAATCAGTAATTTTGCTAACAGTTAATTTTGCATTCATTACGTCAATTTTTCCAATCTTAAAGAGCTAGTTGTGTTGACATTTTTCTCTTGTTGTACTCCATCTACAAGAGCGAATCTTACCGAGCAGCATTTCTTTTAGTCTACGTTTAGAGTTTACAAAATATACTCGAATTTTTTAAGATTTTATTTTTCTAACTTAAGTTAAACTTAAAGATTTCGTCTTGGAAGTTATTTTAGCGTCACAGCAAAACCCAACACGAGAGAATATTGTTTTATATCATGAATTGACACATAAGAGCTTTTATTATCAATTTTAGGCTTTATGTTGTAAATCTTCAAAACGAGTAAAGTATTCCAAAAAGGAATAAGGGATTTTTAAATAGTACAAAAAATTAGATAATTATATTATGATAATTATAATTTTTTATATATTATTTTCTAATTCACTCCGACGAAAAACTCCAGTCCGAAACGTTTAAAAATTATTCTACACTACGGTGTAAAATTCATCCTTTTTTATAAACTGCTTCTGTAGAAACACCGACGCAGCATTCCATTTATGACATTTATTATTTTTTAAGCATAAGTAAAAATTTTTTTTTTCTTTAGCTCACTAAGAGTGTTACGGCAATTCGACCATTAACTAAAATAGAGCTAAAAAGTAAAAACATGGAGTTAAGGGAAATAATGGTAAATTATATGAAATTGTGGACTATTATAACAATTTTGAAAAAAAAATGAATACATTTTTCACGATGGAAAAGAAAAAATAACACTGACGTTTCCGGCGTTTACACTCCTTCAATTTCACTCCGACGACGGGCTATTGTCAATGGTCTGTTTATCAATGAGTTCTATTGGAAGCCCTTTGTTCTTGACGAATTTAGCTCGTATGGGTGAAGCGTTAATAGTTGGACCGCGCAATAATCTATATTAATTATTACCACAATAATTTAGAAGTAAAGAGAATGCTCTCGTGCTGTAAACATATTACACCTTGTAATTGTATATGCATAACTTTATAGCTAGCTGGCTAAATCCTTTACCAGCCTAGTGGCCCATGGAGCCGGCGCTTATCTCGGGTTTCTAAGGTTTTAAGCGGATGAGAGTCTTTGACTCCTCCTGGACGGGACACTAATCCATCGCAGGTTAGCTCCCAGCAGACGCTGGTACCCATTTACCTACCTCGGAAGGATGGAAAGCTGAGTTGGCTTAGGCGGAAACGTAGGTCACACAAATATTCGAATCTCGGCAAACTAGCAGGATCGAACCGGGAACCTTGTGGTTGGATAGCAGAGATCTTACCAACTGTGCCAACCACGTGTAATAAGCAAAAAAAAACATATAAACTTACTCGTGCTTTTCTAGTTTAATGGCCGCTCGTGATGTCTTAAAGTTTTCAAATTTGAGAACTACAAAACATCACTCGCGCCCCTACATCGCGAAATGCACTCGCGTCCATGCCATTTCCTATACTTATTTGATAGAAATGCACTCGCGTTCATGTCATTTCCTATACTTATTTGATAGAAGTTGAATTGTAATTTAGTTTTTACTGATCGTACAACAAATAAACGTAGTGATTTTTGTAAGGTGATCATAAGTACTAACACTAATTGGGGAATAAATAGCATCGTGCATGTTTCTAGTAAATAATATAAAATGCAATGATGTAGGAGAACATAAGAAAAGTGTGGAGAGAAAATGAGGCAAAGCTGAGTTTTCTCTCTGCTTTTCGAGTGCTGTACTCGTCATCACGTTTTCTATATTGTCTAAAGCACAAGCGATACTGCTTTATTCCCTTTAGAATATAATTTCACTTTTATCCTTCAGGAGAACTTTTTTTGCGTTTCATGACGTCATCCCGTGATTTATGTTCAGTTAGATCATATAAATTTGTAGCCAATCAGAGCGCGCGTTATTTTAGGATTATTTTTCTAACGTTATATATAAAAAACTTCACATTAATTTACAGCTTTCTCAGTTAGTTATAGTGTAAAGTGAACTCAAACTATCCGCACGAGTCAATACTACTGAAAATACTGAGCAAGATTGCCGATAAAAAAAACAGCTACGAAGATCGGATCGATGATTACTTACCAATATCTTCAGCGCGAAAGGCTACTGGTCTCCTATTGGTCCATAATAGCCGTCTGGCATCCACACGCATGTCAATCGCATTTGTTAACAGCGCGATCAAGGGTGCCAGCGGAAACGCAGCTGCAAACAACTGCAAATAGCAAAACCAAGTCTTAAAACAAATTTCTTGATTACTGAGACAAACAGACAAAACGTCGCTTCTAGTAAATAGTAATATATATAGATTTAGGCACTGCCTGAAAGCGGAGCTCCCAAACAGATTCAACCTAACAGCCCCAGTAGTTTGGGTGGTAGAAGCCCTAAAAGTAAGATTTTTTTCAATTTCTTTGATTTATTTTGAGCACTTCAAATGACACTTTTAGTTACAAAACAGTACTTAACTGATAGTCATATTTACTATATGATTCTATTCCTCAAATGATAATATATAGAAGTATGCAACTCGGTTGTATAGTGAGAAAAAAAGTGTTCCTCGAGTTGAATGCTCAGAAAAAATTCTGAATCGAACCCGCAACCTTCTGATTACCGGTCAGATGCTCTACCCACTGAGCTACAAAGACTTACATGGGGAGGCAGGTCACTGACTATCGGACATATCGAGCAAGCAGATGCAAGATGTATGTCTAGTGGGAGTGTACAAGAACTCAACCAGTGACTCAGCTCCTCATGTGAGTCTTTGTAGCTCAACGGGTAGAGCATCTGACCGGTAATCAGAAGGTTGCGGGTTCGATTCCCGTCAATGACTCAGAATTGACAGTAGCTATTGATGTACAATAATTAATGCAAATAATAATAATAACAGCAATAATATTAATAATAATAACAATAATAAATAAGGAACAAACTTATCAACGTTTTAAGTTTCTTGAAAATTTGGAATAAATTTTTCGACTTTCTTAAACCAAAGTTTCTTTAAATGTCATAATTGGATACTGTGCGTCGGTGTTTCTATAGAAAGTTTTACAACAGATAAATTTTACACCGTAGTGGAAAATCATTTTTTCAATTCGGCGTAAAACTTATCTATTTGTAACAAGGTTTCTATAATTAAATGTCGGCAATGTGCGCTTTTGCTGGAAAAACGAAAACGATATCAAATAAGTCTTTATGATACTTAAACACTTACCATCAAAAACCCATACTGCAGCACTGGAAAACAAAACGTCAGTGAGACACACGATATTAAACATAAATTTAGAAGTGAGTTTAAATGGTTTAAAATTAAAGACTTACACAGGGAGGGAAGAGGTGAGTGCTTTTGTGGTCGATAAAAAAAACTTCGAGTACACACGTTGAAGTGAACAGATTTTGCTTTTCATACTTCAAAATATATTTGTACATCAACTTTCTAATACAAATGTAGTTTAATTAAGCGTAATAATTATAAGCAAACACAAATTCCAATATATGCTGAACTAAAATTATATAAATATATAACTGGAAAAAAATAATATAAAAAAATAACATCTACATCTTATTTTGCAAGCTCCTTAAAGCACTTTTAATCTATAAAAAGGTCTTGTCTATCTTGGTATAAACTCTGCTTACAGCTGCATGCTATCAACCCGGTTACAAATAACAATATCAGCAAAGACACGCGTTGTACAACCCCAAAATACTGCAGAATATTCAACATCCTTCTCGTTTGCTGGATTATATCTAGAGCAAATGCAAGTCCTTTACCAGCCAGGTGGCCCATGGAGCCGCCCTTTATCTTCGGTTTCTGTAGTGTTAAGCAAATGAGAGTCTTTGACTCCCCCTGGATGGGACACTAATCCATCGCAGGTTAGTTTCCAACAGACGCTGCATGGTACTCATTTACCTACAGCGGAAGGACGGAAAGCTGGGTGAGCTTTGGCATAAAAGGTCGCACAAATATTCAAATCTCAGCTGTTGATTCAAACAGGAACCTAGGCAGAGATCTTATATATGCCAACTGCACCAACCACACCACACGCCGCCCAAGGCATAGAATAATAATTGTTTTAACTTGTTTTTATACCTTTTTCATTGTATTCCGACAAAGTAAAGTCTCCCAAAGGCTCTTTGTTCCTCTCTCTTTCCAAGTAGTCTTCAACAACATGATTCTCTCCACCCCCCTCGGGATCCTGTTCTACCTTGTTTGAGCTTCCGCAACACCGACACAAACCAAGACGCCATTGCTTTTTCAACCAACTAAATGAAAAACAAATTATTCAGGAAAGAAAACCTATAGAAGAACTACAATTTCCCAACCAGTCTCCTGCACCTCAAAAGCCTGGTTACTAAACCAAAATGGCGACTGGGGAAATGTCAATCCCTTTGTAAGTGGCATGTATTAAAGGTTTTAGATTGGTTTTAAGAGGTAAGAAAGCTGTTAATATTTACCCAGTTTTCTAATAAAATAAAAAAAATGTGTTATTTATTTCCATATGAGAGTGATTTTTCATAAATTTCACGAATTTAGCGATTTTGAGTAAATTTTGCGAGATCGTGAAAAACTAGCTAATAAAAAACGTGAGCTCGCACTTCACTTCCTTGCTAACGGCGGTCTCTCCTTTCGTCATGCAATGATAGAACCCCGTTACTACGGGAGCACTTCAACTGCAGAAAATTTTGAATCACAGTTTTTACTGGAAACCTACAGCAGCAAAACACACTCTACTCGAACTGCTGAGGAAACATTTTTTTGATCCAATACACTAAAGTTGAAAAGAAAAGCCAGTCTTATTCCCGAAGAACACATAATGCACAACCTAGTTAGCCCAGTTAGTAAGGTGCCAGTCTGCTGTACGGGGGGCTCGGGTTCCATTCCCGGCCGGACCAATACTCAGGGTCTTAAAATAATTGAGGAGAAGGTGCTGCCTTTGCGCTAAGATCTGCAAATGGCTAGACTTTCGCGTCCTCTCGGATAAGGACGTTAAACCGTAGGCCCAGTCTCTCGATCTCTCTGTCAAGGGACTTAAGAGAACCCACACACTTCTCGCAAAGAGTAGGGTTGTGATCCCGGTGTTTTGGTCTGTCTCTTCAACTGAGGGCACTTCTTATCGGCTGCCAATTTGCGCCATAACATATGTGAGCCGCTCAAGCGGACTTTCTAAAACCCTCAAACTGCTAAAACCGGTACTTATTTGTAAAGCGCTTAGAGTTTTAGGATCTGCGTTATATAAATATTGTATTTAGTTTTTTTATTTAGAGTGGAAGTGTGACGTCAAAAAATTAAAGTTTGTGAACTTATGGAATTTGTTGAGATCATCCAAGCGATCAAGACTAATAATAAACCCTTGCTAAAAATCAGCAAACTGTCGGCGAGATATTACCACAGTCATGCCCTAATGACTCCATGCAAATCTTTCATGCTTCGTTCTTAACCGTAGCAATACGTCATCATTGATTGGTGGCAAAATGCTAAATTTTGGCATGGAGGCATTTTTCATTTTGTTCACTTTGAATATTAGAACCAAATTATTGATTTCACAAATCAAATTTTTGTGACTTCGTCATTTGGTACTCTATACATTGTGAGCAATGGGACTCTAATCACCTAAACTCTGATGACAAACTGCTTACACAAAAAACGTTCAGTTTTTAAAACCAATAATATTTAAAACGTATTTTACTTGACGTAGTTTCAGTACTTTTCTTTCATATTTAGTTTCACTACCAGACTTAAGTAGACATTGGTGCTACAACGTTAATTACAAATCTAACTCACGGAAGAACAACATCTGAAAAAAGTTTTGGCAGCGGCTTCATAATCATCAGCATGGCGACCTGGAGTGACAACAATGTCATACAGTCATTGCTATCTCCGCAAGCGTCGTTGTACTGCTGACCAAATCCCAGGATTCCACTACCCGCTGTACCCTGAAACCAGAGCACAGCAACCATGATTTGGCATGAATAAGTATGTGATTCGTAAAGGGCGCAGAGAAATCAGTAGCAATTTTGACAGAGGGTCTTTTGATGGACAACAAAACAGTTAAGGAGATTTTCGAGGATTTCTCGGGTTTAACACTAAGGGTTGCAGAGTTATGATGACTTTAAAGCTGAAGAAATGGCTTACGGTACGGACTTTAAAAAATAACAAAATGAGAAAGTAGGCGTTGATTAAAGAAAACAGACGGCAATAGATCACAATAAAAATTATTCTATATTAGTAAGGAAAAAGTGGCAATCATAATTGCGTCAAACATTAATAATACGAGATTTGATGTAGTTGGGGATGAAAGAGTTAGAAATACGCTCAACCAACTTTAATAAATGTACTTTGTTCGGGAAGAAGTAGAGGGAAGAACAACTTTGTATAAGCATTTTGTACACCATATGGTTATCCCCGACAGGTTAGCTCTTTCGTTTATGTAAAATATCAGGAGTTATCCCTGATAGGTTAGCTCTTTCGTTTATGTAAAACATTAGGAGTTATCAATGATTGGTTAGCTCTTTCGTTTATGTAAAACATCAGGAGTTATCCCTGATAGGTTAGCTCTTTCGTTTATGTAAAACAATAGGCGTTATCCCTAATTGGTTAGCTCTTTCGTTTATGTAGAACATTAAGAGTTATCCCTGATAAATTAGCTCTTTCGTTTATGTAAAACATCAGGAGTTATCCCTGATAGGTTATCTCTTTCTGTGATATAAACGTCAGGGGTTATCCCCGATTTGTTGGTTCTCTCTGTGATGTAAAACGACAGAGAGTATACCTGATAAGTTAGTAGCTCTCTCGGTAATGTAAAATACCGGGAGTTATCCCTGATAGGTTAGTTTTTTCATTGATGTAAAATGTCAGGGGTTATACCTGATAGGTTAGCTCTTTCGGCAATATATTAAAAGTGTCAGGAATAATCTCCGATAGGTTAGATCTAGCCTAGCCTAAAGGTTATGGAACGAGGCCACATAACGTAACTTTATTACCTAAGCTATATGTGTTTATATTTCTAACACGCATGTGGTTTTCTTTCAAATTACAGATCAGACGCGTAACGCATAATTAGCAATATTAGGTTTATAGAATAGGGCAAGTTACCTCTCTGAAGAAAGCTATGTAGAATAGTGAAGTGTAAGAATTTACGAACTGAAACCCAAATAACTTGATAATTAGGGCATCCTCGTATGCAGTCTGAGTTCGGTGGTTTTCTGTGGGAAAAACAACATCATCAAGAACAAGAACAAGAACAATAATGAAGAGAAGTAGAACAAAAGGAAAAATCGTAAACAAGAAGAACAAGGTGGAGAAGAAGAAAAAGAACAACAACAACAACAAAACAAATACCAACCCTTGATTTTTGTAAAGCCAAAAATGTCACCTTTGTATCGTTTTGGCATCTTCAAGCTTTTACTTGGGTTAAACAAAAAACATTTATATAGCGTTCTTTAAAGGTTAACACATTTTTTAGGACTTTTAAGTCATTTCTAGATCGATTGCTATTCAAACCAGTAAACTAAATCATCAATCACACCATGCTCGTTTGACTTAAACTTTAAATGTGCACGAAGAAGGTACCGCTGGCGAAGCTTTGATAACGTTATCCTTGTCCATCTACAACATTAGTAACAAATTTAGGATAGCACTTTTTATGCATGATTACTATACTGATAGATTACCCCGAGTTTTCTTTAATTTTTTTGAAAAAGTTAAAAATAGACATAACTATAATACTAGATTAGCTATAAGAGAATCATACAGCCTTCCATTAGTTAAAACAAATTACGGTCAATTGAGTCTTCGATTTATTGGAGTAAAAATTTGGAATTCACTCAATGAGGAGTACAAGTTGTTACCAAAATCGTCCTTTAAAAAAGCAATACAAAGTGACTTTGTGATTCTCTACTGATGCCAATCATATTTTTTGTCTTCTGTATGTGTTTTCTTTACCTTTTAATAATGTAGTTGTTTTTATTTTAGTAAATATTATACATGTTTGTAACTCAGTTTTATAATCCTGTCTATATGTAATTACCAAGTATCTTGTTATAGTCAGACCTTACAAATGTCCATATTGTAACTAGTGGCAGTCTGACTCAATTAGTTTGTACTATTTTCAGACTGCCAGTATCACTCATTTATTCGTTCTTGTTTAATCTGGTAATGTATTGGTTAATGTAAACAAGAAAATGCAAATATACTGTTGTTGTTGTTGTTGTTGTTGTTGTTGTTGTTGAAAAAAAGCCAAAGCAAGTTAAACTCGAGCTTAAACTTTGAAAGGGTATAAATTTCCGTACTGGCATATACTATTGTTTTTGATCGTGCAAACTAACCCTTAATCAGACCATAATTTTTATAATAACATACGCAATGAAACTGCATGCCTAAATAAGTAGGCTCCATTATGGAAATTATCCCTTCAAAAGTCTTGTTAAGCAAAAAAAGTGATGCATTTTGCCATTTTGAATCTAAAAGACTTTGTTTGGAGTGTAGTCATGACTTTTATCTTAGTACATAGCCGTTATGATTTGGCTAGGCAAACCTCAGCCTAAGTGTTTTTAATGTTGGGTCTTGTAAACCATAACCGCTTTTCAGACTTACCCCAACTTGTCAGCTTCAATGCAAGCTTTTGATAAACCTACGAGAGGAAGGTAAAGATATAAACTAGCAAAGGTCTTGATTTGAAGAACAACAGCAAAGTCTAATTGAATCAACAAAGCGAAAGAAGATATCTGAAGCGCATAGCTAGCTAAGCTAAACCCTTTATGAGAATAGTAGCCGATTAAGCTGGTGCTTATCTCCGGTTTCTGTAGTGCTAAGCGGATGAGAGTCTTTGACTCCCCCTGGACGGGACACTAATCCACCGCAGGTTAGCTCCCAGCAGATGCTGGTACTCATTTGCCTACCCCGGTAGGATGGAAAGCTGAGTTGGCTTAGGCGGAAAAGAAGGTCACAAAAATATTCGAATCTCGGCAATCTGCCAGGATTGAACTGGGGACCTTGTGGTTGGAAAGCAGAGATCTTACCAACTGCACCAACCACGTCCGCCCTGAAGCGCATATTAAGTATTGTTTATTTATTTATTTTTTTCATGAAACTGTAAACTCATACAACTTGGAGACAACCAATCATATCATTTACGACATTTCGTCTTTCATAGCGCTATAAAACTATACTAGTTGACCAATCAAAACGCACGTACTATCAAAATTATTCTACAAAATGATACGAAACAGAGGAACTTCGTTAAAATGTGAAAAACACGGAAATTCTACCAAAAACTGAGAGAGCTGGGACGTTTGAGTAGATGATAGTGTTTTCTAATAAGAAAGATAGTGTAAATAGTTATGTGAAGTAAACTAGACAAAACGAAGAGAAAAAATTGTTCTGTATCAACAAACCTTTTGCATGATCATTATGGATAGCGTGTTGAGGAAAGTAGAGGTGACGCTGGACAGAAGCGAGCCTGCAGTACCACTGTTCTTAAAGTAGTCCTCCCTGGAAACAACTCTGTATACAATGACTGCGAAAAGGCTGGCTAGAACTAAACACACCTTTGAACAACAGAACAAACAGGAAATGGGAATGCTAATTTTGCAAGAAAATTTTTAATAGCTGGAACTTAGAAATTCCTATGTGACATTATTTGGTCAACTGATAAAAAAGGTCTTAAACATTTTCAATAGCAATTGCTGATTCTATCACGACGTAATTGTTATTTATTCACAGGCTCCTTTTAGATTTGTATGTATCCGTGTACCTGTAAAAGGCTTTGGGCTTGCGAGGAATATGTAAAAATCAGTTATGAAACACGTTTTTATTTAGCCAACGGAAAAGCAGATTAAACTCTACCAAATTATAAACACACATGCGGTTTGAATCCGTCCAAGGACCTTAAAATGGAAAGAAGGCCATAGACTTGTGTTCGACATTTTACAATTTATCTTCTTACCATAAACAGCATCAGACAGAAAGATCCACTCATTTTTACAAATTGTCTTCCAAAAGGATAGTAAAATACTTCGTCGCCGGTTACTGGGTCCTAAAAAGGAATAATGGACACAAACGTAAATAAAAAGGAGCTCATTCACTCTCTTGCCATTGATAACACACCAATTTATCATCATCATCATCATCATCACCATCATCATCATCATCATCACCATCACCATCATCATCATCATCACTATCACCATCACCATCATCATCTTCATCCTCCTCCTCCTCCTCCTCCTCCTCATCATCATCATCATCATCATCATCATCGTTTATGGTCCCTAGTTTCTTGTTTACTGGGGTTAGACGTGATATGAGTTGCCTCCACTGTTTTCTATCCTCTGTCATATCTTCCATGATGTTTTAACAGTTCCTCATGTCTTCTTCCACTACCTTACAGCAGGTCTTCTCTGGCCTACCTACTGGCCTTCTACCTTCCACCTCCAGCTCCATTGCTCTCCTAAGTATGCTGTTCTCATCCCTAGGTTTTACATCACCAAACCACCTCAACCTTGTTTTCCTTAACCCTTTCACTCCCAGTCAGTTATCAACACCCTACTTCTCCTTACATAACACATACAAAGTAAGACATATGGTAATGAGAAAATGAGAATTGGTCAACTAAAGCAAATTACTGAAGATTAAAAGTAAAATTCTCTCAAACTTGTCCACTAAAAAGTATGGGCTAAGCTGGGAGAATTTATAACTTTACAACTGGAACTGGAAGGGTTAATCTATGTTAGGTTCTGTACCCCACATCTTTTTCTGACCTCTTCATTAGTAATACTGTCCTGTCATGTTCCTCTTGATGTGTATCTCAACATTCTATGATCACTACTAGTTAGCAGTCTTCCCAGTCTTTCTGTTGGTGCATGACGTTCCTTATTACATATGGGAAATTGCACTAGTATATAAATCTTACTTAACCAAAATGCATTGCTTGCACTAGTCCTTTAGTTGCGTTACTAGTAAAAACTATTAATATATGCTTAATAAGTGAACAGTACTTTTGACTGGTTAACTCAGACGTGATTAGCATTGAAGTATTTATCAGGAGCCAAAGAGAAACAAAACGGTTATCTGTTTTGCTTTCATTGGTTTCCAAAGAGAAAATTACTTCAATAAACGAGAAAAAAAAACTGTACCGAAAAACTCAAAAATAGCAACAAAGTCTGGTTTCACAGTATTCAATAGTAAGTTAACTTTCAAAACACATTTACTAAAGAAAAACTTCAAAACACATTGCATTTTTCACGTGCGACATTTAAAAATCTGTTTGTAAATATATTGCCAAGAATATTAAAGTGTTTTTTTTGCCCTCTAGTTATTCATCATTGCGGTATATACTAAACAATTCTCAGCCTAAGTGTCGGTGAAAGTGATGGGTATTTCTTTTGCAGCTTTGCGGCCCGGAGATATCCACCACTACTCAAATCCCCTCCTGTAAATAACTGTTAATATTTTTAGCAGATCAATATGTACACTAAAACCCATTTATCGGCATTTTATCACCTGTTTAAACCACTTAATTCAATAGACTGAAGGGTGTGTATTAAAAGGAATGCAACTCTCGGTCTCATTGGCTACTTAACCATTAAACCTCGAGGAAGAATAGACTACGTGCCCTGTGCAACTGCAGGATAAATAGCAAATTTACTCGGTGTCTGAAAGGTCGAAACAAACATGGTTCAAGTATGGCAGAGCAATTTAGCAATAATTAATCATTCAAGAGTTCTTTTTCGAAGCTAAAATTGTGTACGTCACCGCATAAAACACATTACGACATTGTCCTTTGTAGAAGCAAAATCCATCCTTTGACAACACAACTTACCGTTCTTATCTTTGTTCCATAGAACTGCGGTCGGTTTGGTTCCTGCACAAATTTCAAAAGAAGAATTTGTATTTATTCCAGAATATTATAGGCACACACAATGATTCCAGATCATATGATGAAAGAGTCCAAAGCATGACAAAAAGATTAAAGAAAGGTGGAAGAATGATGGTACTATCTTATGATTCGTTTCATGGCAAATCATACCTGTTCTTCGAAGTCACTAACATCCCATTCATAAGCAACAGTTGAGTTTTGTCTCTTCCACAGCTCAAGGAACAAGGTTCCTGATTTCAAATACAATAGACAGAAATAAAATACAGCGATTTCATTAACGGGAAACCAAAGAGCCAATAGCAAACGACATCACCAAATAAAACTAATCTAATCCATTGTAATAATCATCATCAACAACCTCTTTTTCCATCACCACCATATATTGTCATCATCATTCCCATCACCGTTCATCAACATCAACAACATCATCATCGTCGTCGCCACTGTCATTATCACCAAAATCATAACCACGACCATTTGTAATCATATACTTCATCATCCAAATCACCATAGCCACAATTGCAACTATTTATAGACACTATTAGTATTTACCAAAGTAATCAATATCC
This sequence comes from Zoanthus sociatus, assembly GCA_025331085.2. NCBI lineage: Eukaryota > Metazoa > Cnidaria > Anthozoa > Zoantharia > Zoanthidae > Zoanthus > Zoanthus sociatus. Next base: position 5,470 of record JAOBAY020026927.1, on the reverse strand, counting down.
ATTTTCGCGAGCTCTAATTGGCTCCTGTAACTTGTAATATCCAAGACCATTAGTTAATTTTGGAGGTGGAAGTTAAACTGACAGGAAGCGTGTGTGCTAAAAATTAAAAAAAAAAAGAGGTTTACATTGTATTGTTCCTTCGAAAATAAAGTTTATTTTTATCCCATTATTTTGGTAAATACTAAAACAGCTATTCCCCTCAGGGTTAGTGCCTAGTACTAGATATATAATTTTTATCTCGACGCTTCATGTCTCGGTATATATCCACCACTATTCACCTCCCCTTTGGGGGATAGTTGTTAATTTTATCAGAACCACAGCCATCACCCAATAACCTTAATTGGCAACACAATTCCATTCACTTACCCCATAAGCATACAATGAGGGCAAAGAAAGGTGTGGCATCGTTATCAAATGCATTCTTTGCCCAAAGTTGGATTGTCTGACTCAAAGTTCTGTTGGAATCATTATCACTTCTTATGGAGTTGTCCCTGATACTTAAAACAGAACAAATTTGTTAATTATCATCACTTTTAAAACGCTGGTCATGACCCTTTCAAGTTTTCAGGCTTCAAATTATCTGTTACTTACTTTAGCTTCTTCACAAATTTATTTTTCAAAACAATTTTAATCATCCTCATTATAGAGTACATTAGTTCTTATAAAAATGTTTTATTTCTGCATAAAAATGCAGTTCCATTTCAAGTATATAACAAAAATATACATGAAACTGTAGTATTTTCAAGTGTAAAAAGCAAAAACGGTACAATTCGCTGTAGCATTTGCTCTGATGAAGTGCTAACTCTAAAAACGTCAGCTTTATGTTCTTCCCGTGGCGAAAGTCAAACTAGTGAACCTACAGTTGATTAAACCCCGTAAGTCGATTGTACTGATGAAGGCTAACGCTTGAAATGTCAGTTTTGTGCTTTTGCTAAAATCGTAAGTGGTGTAATGTTCTGGTGTTTCTTTGTTAGCTCTTCGACAAAACTAAACTATTGAGTTGATAAAATCATTTTTGAAAAGTAATTGTTGTTTAAGTTCATTTGGAAATGAATTATTTGTTAAGCAAAGTAGCCATTCACAGCTTTTCGTGCTGAACAATTTTTTAGTTCAGACAAGTACCATCTAAGTATATTTTTAAAAAAAGTTACCAAAAAATCAGCTTTTCTTGTTTAAAGAAAAGACAAGACAAGATGATTTAACTCAGCTGAATGTTATATGTTTGACAAAATGGTTAAATTTAGGCAGATAAACATAGTACAACTAAGGAACAAAAGTAAAAAATTAATTTTTAATAAAATAGAAATCGAGTTGGGATCATCCAAATAGCGAAGGCTAATCTAGTGGATGACCCCTGTTTAGAAGATGAAACTCCTTGTCCTTGCTAGCCTAGCTGCGAAGGTGCCGGTGTACAGTGCAAGAAGCTCAGGTTCAACTCTCCGGTTCATTTACACTTAGGTATTACGTACACATAGATAAAGAAAAGGTGCTGTCTTTGCTTTAGCATCTCCAAATGATTAGACCTTTGCAAATTCTTAGAAAAGGACACTGAAATGTTAGTCCACTCTCTTGATATTCTATAACAGGATTTAAAGAAACCACACGCTTGTTGAAATGAACTTGTTAGTGATTCTGTTGCTGTGTTTGAACTATTTTCTAATAATTCAAATACATTTGAGCCACTGTTGTGGAATACCTGAGAACATAACTAATTAATCTTGTATTTCTTTGTGAAGCGCTTAGGGTCCTTTGGGCATTATATCATCGTCATTATCATTATAAATTGTTATAACTATTCTTTATACATATTCAATACTTTCATTGTTTTCTATTCACTTTAACTAGATTTTTTAACTCAGTTTATTACCAACTGATAATGAGGGATGTCCCTCGAAACATACATGTCTGTTTAATAAAAATGAACGTGAAGTTCAAAATTAAGAGTGTTGTCTACGTTATACGTAAATTATTTATATATTAATTCAGATAATCTCTAAAGCTAAAACTGCTAGTGGTGAGGGAGCGTATGGCTGGCATGGAATACTTTTCAACTTACGCAACTCCAAGTCCCCACAAAAAGAGTGAAAGTCCCAGCAGTGATGGAACTATCAGTGAAGAAGCTAGAAGTCCTGAAACAACATGAATGCATCAGTTAAAAACAGCGACAAGCACAATTACAAATTGCTTACATAAAGGATAATTATAAGCTGTGTAAACTCAAACTTTCTTTCTCGGTAGCGCACTAAAAAAAATGCATTTCTCGCGTAATTCATTGTATGCATGTGCATGTATTTCATGCATTCGCAGTAATGGCACTATGAGTTGTGACTGAACACAAAAAAATAACGAAGCCCAATTCATAACTTAAGCATTTTTTTGAAAGCCTAAGTTTGTTGGACAATCAAACTATAACCCAGTAAAAGTGATGGATGGTTTCACCTACTGTAATGTTTTGGGAAGATTAACTTAAGTAAGTACTAAGTAATTTCAAAAACCAACAACTTGCCCTTGTGATATTCTTATAATGCGTTCAAATGTTTCATGGTTGTGACTACAAGTTCAGAAACACAATATTATAATGATGATTTATGATAAAAATTAAGAAAGAATTAAGAACTAAGAACTAACGTTTCGAAGTCATCCTAGCTTCATTTTCAAGAATTAAATTCAAATTAGAGTACAAGGACTTAATTTATAATAAAAAGTACAATAGTTCAAACTATTTGTAAGGTCATAAAGTATAAGAGAGTACAATAGAGCTACTCCTAGGAGTAAAGCGGAGTCAGGTTGGCATAGTGGTCATCAGTCTCGCCTCCCACCTCTACGACCCGGGATCGATTCCTGGGCTCCGCATGTGGGCTGACATTTGTCTATCTCCATCTGACTCCGGTTTTCCTCCCTCTGCAAATTTGACTTTCACGCCAAGATCTGAGCCGTCAAGCGATTAAACATTAGCCTCTGGCTAAGAAGAATGGGCAACCACTTCCTTTGCAATTGACGTTAAATAAAGTATCAAAAAGCAAACTGTCGTAAAGTATTTATATGCCACGAAGGATAACGAAATCATTGCATGTATAAAGTAAACTTTAGAAACTCGGTACACTTTTTTTTAACAATAAAACTGAGCTTTTCTCTCTAACTAGAGGGAACTAGAGCCTTGATCACAATGACTGCAGTCACGAGGTCGAGGTCTTTTAAATTCCGACACGCGTGACTCCAGTAGTGGGTCCCAAGAGTGAGACAGGCGTGTGTAACCTTGGTCGCGATTGAGGTCGGGCTTGTTGGCGCGTATATAGATGGCTTCGCGCACTCAAGGTCGGTGTCAATATTTTTCCCTGCCGAGGACTGCTACTGTTTCCATTGAGACGCTGTGGTGTGGAAAGTCCTTGCCGATGTACGTGGCAACTTCAGACTTCGTGCCTGAGCTTGGTCGTGCTTTGCAAGTCTTCGCTCCGTTTCACCTATGTAGGTGGAGTCGCAGTCAAATCCTGTGCTGCCCAAACATCGTACATAATATATGGCACCGACGGTATCTCCCTTCTTTGTTGGATCTTTAGGGGAACACAGCAATTGTCGCAAGCAATTGGTTGGTTCGAAATAACAATCCACGCCGTGGTCTTTGAAGGTTTTTCTCAGTTGTTCAGAAACGCCTTTCACAGGGAGAGGGATAGGGGGCTTCCGTGTGTACGATACGTGCACATCAGCTGATTGTTGTTGAGCTGCCTGTTCGGGTTGAGTTACTTCGTGCTGGGTAGTGTTAGCTTGTGGGCGTAAAGCCCAGTCTGGATAGCCACAGGTCTTGAGGGCCGAGGTGACGTGGGCCAGTTCCTCTTGTTGGCCTCTTTCTTCCGTTATCGCTGTCATCGCACGGTGGTGAAGCGAAGCGACTACGCTCAGCTTGTGCTGTGCAGGGTGGTTCGACTACCAATGCAAATACTGGTCAGTGTAGGTTGGCTTCCGATATATTGTGATTTTGAGGGAGCCACCATCTCTCCTGATGGTATTTGTGTCTAGGAACGCCAAAGCACCATTATTTTCACTTTCAAACGTGAACTGAATCTCAAGATCAATAGAATTGAGGTGGTCCTTGAATTCCTGGTCGTGTTCACGGTTGAGTTTGCAGTGCGTATCGTCCACGTATCGGTACCACCATAGAGGGGGATGAGGCGTGCACGTGATGGCCATTTGTTCTATATTCTGCATGCACGCGTTACACATGGTTGGTGAGACTGGCGATTGGTGTGGTATTTTGTCAAAACTGTCTAACTTCCTCCCTATCCCCCGCCAAAATTTTGCAATAATCTAAACACGTCTAAGGCCCGGCTCAGCAGGGCACGAATTCTTTCCATAATCCCCGTTTAACCACCGCGTTATGCCCGGGGTTGGAGGGTGGGGGTTCACATTGACTGCATGTGCATTACCGTTTTACTGACAGTGAATACTACATTAATCCTTAAGTTGATCTGTTTCAAAAGATAATATTTTGATAATAAACTGTTTTTTTTTTCTACAGGAGTTTGCGTTGTGTTTCTTATCCTCGCTTCTCAAAACTTATCCAAACTCATTACATTCCATGTTAGTGGTGTCCCTATGCAAGATAATCTGCGTTTGTGGCTACCCGTTTGTGCAGCGGTATTGTTACCTTTTACTTGGTTTGGTACCCCAAAGGATTTCTGGGGGATTGCAATTGGCGCCAGTTCAGCAACCGCGCTAGCGTGTCTCCTGATCTGCGTTTGCATCGCGATTGACAAGGGCTCGCAACTTGGTCAAGCTCCACCAAAGAAAGTTACTTTTGAATCGTTTGCGTCAGGTTAGTGGAAAGTGTTTTTTTTTTCTTTTTGTCGTAGCGTTTTATTTTGTTTTATTGCAATTCCTAAGAAGCAGGAATGAACAAGCTGTGTTATTGGCAAACTTAAACTTGCGGCATAATATTTCGCGGGACAAAAACATCGGGAGTGCTATAAAATGTTGTCCAGACACAATGAAGAACTTATGCTGAATATGCTGTAATTGATAACTGCACTTTTGCTCAAAATGAATGCCCATGTAGAAAGAAAAGTGTAGCAATAACGAAGAATTACCAGTCAAGAAATTTTCCAAAATTTGTCGCAAGATGTTATAAACCTTTGCGGTTCCTTTATGACTTAATTCATAAAAATCTTTGCCTTTTTCAACAATTACTGGAACACTCGGCCATACATTTGCGATATTTCGAAGTATTTAAAAAAGTATTCTTAATTGTATAACCATGCTTTCCTAACTATAAATAAAACTCTTAGTTTTTCTCAAACAGCCTAGGCCCTTCTTATCCGTTTTTATTTTTCTTTTTATCGTTGTAGAAAGTTCTTAGTACTTAGCTAAGCTAAATCCTTTACGAGCCAAGTGGCCCATGGAGCCGGCGCTTATCTCCCGTTTCTGTAGTGTTAAGCGGATGAGAGTCTTTGACTCCCCCTGGACGGGACACTAATCC
>JAOBAY020026856.1:0-14470 GCA_025331085.2 Zoanthus sociatus | reverse complement strand
TTTTGTAGTGTAGTAAAATCCATCATTAAACGTGAAATTTAAGCAATAAAATCCAATATGTCGTAATACACTCTAGCTGCGTCCTGCGACCTGCAGACAGACAGACAGACAGATAGATAGATAGATAGATAGATAGATAGATAGATAGATAGAAAGATAGAAAGATAGAAAGATAGATAGATAGATTGGGGATGAATATACTTTGTTACGTTTATAACTTTAATCGTGGAAGACAATGGAACAGATACAGATAAACTGTATTTAATACTAAATTAGTTTATTAATAACAGCAGTGAAATACACGTATTAAAAAATATATGTCATTGTGACGTCATAATGATGTCATAAAATCAGAAAAAATCGATTTTAGCTGATTCTTTTATTCAAACCAAAAATTGCTTGTGGAAATGTTTTCAAATAAAAACAACAGTCCAAAGACTTCTAAAGGTTTCTTTTAATTGCAGTTGCCACTTAAATTATTCTATTTTCATATATTAAATAATTTTTAACAGTTCAAATTTGAATCAATATTTGAACATTAAGAGTTGATAATTACAATATTTTTATCATAAAAACTTTCCATCAAACTGGGCCTCGTTCATTGTTAACTAATATAAATGTCATAATATACCTTTTTTTGTATAATATAATAAAACAAAGTTCTACTAATTTCAACAGTTGCGTGTTGTACATTATTATGTAACATTTCTGACATTTTTAACTTTAGATCACGGTAATGACGTCACTGTATGACGTCAGCAGTTCTAAAAGTATTGAACAGTGAAATACCAAAGCAAAAAAGTGATAATTGAACTGTAAAAAAGCCAATAACTAGAGCTCTGGTAAAAGTAAAACACAGTATGCTTCTTTATTTAGAATAAGAATGTTTTATGCATAGAATAGATACAAAAGAGCTAATACTGTAATACTTGGGGCCTTCTTTATTTCATCATTTAGAAAATTGTACAGCTTTGAGGCCTTGAAAACAAAAATAATTTTTTCATATTTGTTCAACAGCAGGGCTAGCAGAAAGAATTTTTGTTCCTAGTATTATGAGTGTATAAATTGATAAGCTTAACATGGTCCTATGATCAAATTTTTTAGGTGTGTCACATAGACTTTCATGAAAGAATAAAATGCCGTTTACCATTTGCAAATGTCGGTATTAGTTCTTGTGATACTTAAGTTTGAAAAATGTGTAAAATATGCAAATGTGACACCTGCTGACGTCATACTCTCAACTCCATTTTATATCGAGTATACTAGTAATACTATCACTAAGTGCCAACGAGCAAGACAAAAACTTTTTGAAGATTTTTTGAAACCTCGTAAGTTTGTGTCGCAACAAAATAAGTTATAGTTAAAAAGTAAACAAAATATAAAATGTTTTCTGGTTAAAAATTTTAATTATAATTATAAGCTTTCGACTGTTCTACTACAGCCCTCGTCAGATAAAAATGAAAAAGAAGTCGCTGATATAAATATAAATATTGAGGTGAGATAAAGACTATAAATACAGCTTACAAATGAACGCGAAAAGAACGTTTTGTTTTCATTTAATACCTCAAAGAACTTTCAACAGAAATCAACACGATTCCGTTACATGACTCCAAGGATATAGTGTTTTACGTACCAAGCCCAAAGTTGGAAGGTTATAAGAACAAATAAACCTCACAAATGAACGTGGACAGGGCTCGAGATTAAGACAATTTCAGTTAATCCCAAATTAGCGACCACTGTTGAAGTTTTAGTCGCAAACGGAAATATTTAGTCGCAAATGCAACCGTATTGGTCGCAATTTCGAGCCCTGGTGGAAAGAACATTTTGATTCCTTTAATATCTCTCCACATTAATAATTAAAAACACAACCGCACCACACTACTCCAACTTGCCAAGGAACCACGCCACCTAACGCTACTTACATCTTTAGTGCACTCTCATTGGCTACAGTTTCGAGTTCTTACTTAGCACACCTCCGATTGGCTAAATGATCCTTACACTACATCTCTTACAAGCACTCGAGATTTGTATCGCCTGAATACTATCCTCGTACGGCTTTATAATGCTGCCGCCTTGCCAGCCTTGCGTCTTCGCTTGGCTGGCTCATTGGCAATAAAATATTAATAGAGCTATCTTGGTCAATTTGCAGCACAGACCATTGAAACTTGTTAGACTAATACTTCTACAGGAAACACCCCTACAGCTATAAAAATTATGTTCCCATGGCACTCTATTCCAGTCCCCCCATCTATGTGATTCCAATATCTTAGTTATTTTCAACTCTCAAAACATGAAATGATCATGCATATGAGGCACCATTTGCAAATATCAAAATGAAATGACATAGGTGGTCAGAAATGCCTTTAATATTGGGGAGGTTTTGATCCCAGTATGTTGCCATGGTAACAAAACTGTTAAGTTCGTACTGTAATAAAAGCACATTTATTAGAATCTTACTGCAAAGAATGAAACATTTCTCATACAATATGGCTGAGATATCTTCTTTTATCATATCTGGTCAAAATTTAGTTGAGGGTACTGGATGACATCATCAATAGGCTAATCTGCGTATTTTAAAAACTTGAATATCTCTGGACTGAACATAAATAGATATATGAAAATAGCAAACAGCATTTTTCTTTTCATACAGACTACTTGTTTTTGTTTTAAAATAGCTTTGATAGAAAAGATGCGATTTTCATCATAGTACCACTTTAAGGGATAACGCTTGCTATCAACAAGGCCCTAGTGCCAAAAATACTGGCTTTAAATCTGTCATTGTATACTTGATTTTTCCCCAAATAGAAGAACGAGAGAGTTAAGGAGAACAGCTCAACATATCTGTCCATGGATAGTTCGACAAAAGAAGAGCCATAAAGTAGTCAATACACTCACTGTCTTAGATTACAACGAGTCCATTTGTGATAAAACGTTTAAAAGTATTAGTATATAATAACACATGTACAAGTAACAAATTATGGAAATTGCTGCCTGCAACAAAGAAAAACAATTACACTTTAAGGAAAAGCAGACGCTACGCCGTACCGAGATGGAAAACGGATCGTTTTAAAAAACACTTTTATCGTAACATCTTGTATTAAAGAAGAAATTGTATAATTTATATTATTTTTATATTTTTTTATTGTAAATAGATATTAGTTTAACCTTTGTTTTAAAATGTAAATACGCAATTCAGCCCTCGAGCTGCACATTTATTTTTTGCAATAAACTATCTATCTATCTATAACTATTAGGGTATATTTGTTACAACCCCAGTATACCTATTAGGGTATATTTGTTACAACCCCAGTATACCTATTAGGGTATATTTGTTATAACTCCACTATACATATTAGGACATACTTGTTATAACCCCAGTATGCACTTCGTGCGTTGTGGTACTCTGCCATGTATTTAGTGAGGCAAAGCAATTAAGGGCACCACTCACCTTTACAATTCTTGTTATATTATGCAGTAGTAAGGCAGTATCCATCATGGCTGCAGAGCCACCATAGTTCGGTGACATGGCAGGATGAGCAAGAGTCCCCGAAGACTGTCTTAGTTTATCAACCTGTCCAAAGAAAATTTAGAGATTAAAAGACGGGTTTACTCTTCTTACTACGTTTACGTTTTGATGAACAGAGAGCTTAAAATAGACAACGATGAATGGAAAAGTATGTTTCCTTTAATTTTGTCTTTTCAAACAACCTACCAAATCTCGACTTTGCACCAGATATCACGAACAGTAAAGGGGAAAGGTTAGTGTCAAGTTTAGGTCATTGAAAAAAGAGCTTTTTGTAGCACATTATTTAATAAGATGTTTAGCAGGCGACAAACTCGGTACATTCCAACCTTCAACGGGATTCCACAAATATGGCTATTGTTCTTTGCAATTCTTTTTGTCTCTGTCTTTTCTCGTTGTCTTTATCTTTGTCTTTTATAATTTTATGAGTGTCACAAAGACTGCATTTAATAAAAAAGAAAGCATTTTAACCTTTGCTAATAACGCAAAGAAGCTAAACTAAATCTTCTGGAAAACACCCATTGACTGCTACAAGCACGTTTTTCTGTCAATCCTCATACATGTATAACGAAAAGATACTGTTAGTTTTTGTTAAAAAGAATCATAAGTTATTATTCTAAAACAGCACGAATGAAAATCAGATACATGAATGCAGGGCTCGTGCAGGTCGCAAGTCAGGACTTTTTTTAGGGCTTTTTAAAACCCAAACTTTCAAAGTTTGAGGACATATATACTCCTAAAAATGTTGACCCCATGATCTAGGAAAAGACTACATTGACCGCAGCCCAACAGAATTGCGGGATTTTGAAGTGCTTTTTAAGGCCCTTTTCCGTGTGCCTTTCAATGCATCTTTGACGCATATAGTAGTGTACGCACCAATAGAAACAGGACGTGTGATATTAATAAGCTTTTCAGAAAATGTTAAGAATGCGTTACCTTATGGCTGAGTTCGTCAATCTTATCTGAAACCTTTCCTATAACCATTCTCACTTCTGTCTGTTGTTGTCGATTCTCTGCCATCAGTACGGGAACCATGGCATCGCTAGCGGCTGATGGAGCCTGTGGGGGTGGTGGTGGGGGTGGAGGAGCAGGCTGTGCATAGGTAAAAGTCGCCTGGGGAAAAACTTGCTGTGGCATCACGGGATAGCTAACCGGTTGTGGGGGCTAAATGTAATAAAAGAATAACAGACAATAAGACATACATGATCAAGGGCAAAAACGTATATACGCTGCTTGGCTTATTTCTTAACATTAAATACAAAACATATCTATCAAAAAAACTTTATTTGATATTATCAGATACAAAGATACATGTTGATAATGTATAACATAAACAACCATTAGATTTTTACATTACACATTAAAAATTGTATAAAGAAAATATTGTAGACAAACTGATAAGTCCAAGAATGCCACAAAATATAAAACTATATCTTATCTTTTGTCATCCTCGTTTTAATCGCTACGTGGTAACAAAGTTAACATGTTGAAGAGTATGTTTTCTATGTAGGTCCATCAAAAAGTAAAAGATAAGTACTTAAGGGGAAGGCAGGCAAATGTAGTTTCAATAGGTAGATCAGTTGTTCGGCCTCCTTTGCCAGGGCCTTCAACTTCGTGCTGTTGAAAGTTGCAGGTTTTTGATAAGATATTTTTTACACATCCAAAATCCAGTTTAATTGAAAGTATGAGAAAGCTAGTATGTTGGTTGATCTAAAACATATCTGGTGGGTTTACTAATTAACTTCAGACCGCAGGACATTATTTTTGATTTTGAGCTAAACCAAAACCAAAGTATAAAGGATGCTGGACAGCTGATCTCACCAACTCAATAGTTCAGATTACCTGATATACTGCAAGTGGCTGTGATGTGTAGCTTGTCGGCACAACTGACTGAGACTGGATGGGGTGGGGATTAGATTGTTCTCGCAAGGTTTGTTGCACTTCTGGGTGTGGCTGTACTGGCCGAGGTGGAAGATGTGGTTTGTGCTTGATATGTGGTTCAGGATTGGCTTGTCTCGCTGCTGGCGGGGTCGTGGTTTCCGTTACAGCTGAGGTGGTGGAAGGCAATTCTGGGCTTGATAAATTCTCTAACGGTGAAGTCACCTGTTAACAAAAGTCATCATAAACTTCTAAAACAAGCAAAATTAAACTAAAACCTGCAATTTACATCTAAACACAAAGTACGAGTACATCAATCCCTGGCTCTTCAATCCACTGGAAGCTAAGTGGTTTAATCTCGCATGTCCAAAGGATATGGAGTATCACTGAACAGCGTGATTCCTAGTATCCAAACTCAATTTCAGACAATAGTAAAAATGTATGGAGATTTTCTGCTTTTGATAACTGCATTTCAAAGTCTTGAAAAGAAAATAAATAATATATCTAAGAATAAGTCCATATGATTTGGTTTAACTTGTAGAAACATCCCTCCCGGATGAAAGTAGTATCATCATGTAAAATTATTCTTACCAAGCCACTGTCATTCAGATCCTCTTCAGGTTCAGCAGAAACAGCACCAGGTAACGTCAGCACATTCTTACCCATTTTGGACATGCGTGCAAGCAATCGTGCTTTGTCACTGCCCTTTCCTGGCGACTAACAAAATGAACTATCATATGAGCCAGAGTAGTATGAAGTATAAAAAATGAAAAAGCTAAAAAGAGCAAGACTACAGAGAAGGAAACAAAAAAAGGAGAGAACAGAACATTTACCAATGACAATTGTTCGTTCAAAGAAGCTGTCCTTCCCTTGATGCTTGAATTTTCAAAGGATCTGTTGGAAGCAAAGTTACAGAGAGGGGTTTATAAAAAATGGCGCATGGTTATTTACCCACTTGTTGAATCTTTTGAAGAAACTTGTAAACACTTTGTCAACGTTAAGTGGATTATTGTGGAAAATTTCTTCCCAATTAATTTTTGAAAGTTCATCACAATAAAAGTTTTTAGGAAACCTGGGAAAATTACGTATTTTCACTCTGATAACTTCAAAGTTTACTTTAGTTGTCTTTATAGCAACAGTGGAAGAATCAGAATTTAACTTTAAAGAATTGATAAAGGAAATAGCAGTCAATGAACCAACTCTTGGAGAAGCTAAAGATGTAATCACAAACGGAAAGGCTTCAGGTATTGAGAACATCACGACTGAGCTACTTGAAGGCTGACGCAGTGTTTTCAACTGAGAGAATACACGGATTACTTGGAAAAGTGTAGAGACACGAAACCATTCCAGAGGACTAAAGGAAAGGAGAGATAATAAAACTACCAAAAAAGAGAACCTAAAAGAGGTATGAACTCAATGGGAATAACATTGCTGTCCAATGTGGGAAGGATTGTTATCGACAGGATATGGAATGTTACTTTAAAGATAAAAAAAACAGGTTTGCCTTCCAAACAAGCGCTGGACTCCATCATAACCATTGATCTCGCCAACCAAATAAAATGTTTTTTGCCTTCTAATGAATTGAGAAACAGGTTCTCCTTGCCTTTAATAACATGAATTAATTATTTCATATTTACTTAAAACTTTATTAATGATAACTGGTACAAACAGTGATTTTTGTGTTTATAGCGAGGATAGACGGTAGCCACTACCGTCCAGGTAAGTGAGTCTATAACACCACAACAGGAGAGCATGGGCAAGTCACTAAATAACACAGGAAGCCTGCAAAACTTCGAGATGTTGCTGTCAGCCGGTAATATCTTTAACTTGTTCGCCAGGGTTTATTTTATCAATTCAATACACACGTGGCTTTCAAATGTGTGCAATAAAAGCCACTATATCATTCGAAATATTGTAAATTTCCTTGGCGAATATCCATTCAGTGGTTTTTTTAAATAAAAACAGCAGTAAGACATTTGTACTTTTTTTGAAATGATATATTAATTTGTTTTTAAGGTTACTGCAACCATAGACGTTATCAATCTCCAACGTACACAAACGATGTAAGTATAAAAACGTTTTAATCTAGATTCAAAAGGTTTTCTTATAAATTTCGTCATATATTTACTTGCAGTCGTTTGGGCACAGTTGGTGAGATCTCTGCTTTCCAACCACAACGTCCCCAGTTCGATCCCGGTAGTTTGCCGAGATTCGAATATTTGTGTGTGACCTTCTTTTCTGACTAAGCCAACTCAGCTTTCCATCCTACCCAGGTAGGTAAATGAGTACCAGCATTTGCTGGGAGCTAACCTGCGAAAGCTTAGTGTCCCATCCAGGGGGAGTCAAAGACTCTCATCTGCTTAACACTAAAGAAACCAGAGATAAGCACAGGCTCCATGGGCCACTGGGCTTGTAATGGATTTAGCTTTAGCTTACTGTACTTGCAGGAGACACAAGTGCTTAATAATAATAATAATAATAAATATTTATACAGCGCAAAACACATACAAAAATGATCTAATGCGCTTTACATATAAAACACTAAAAAGATTAACTATTCCACTTACAATTACATATTTAAAACTAGTAACTCTACACATTTAAAAACTACTAACTCTACATATTTAAAAATAGTAACTCTACATAATTAGAAACGAATAACTCTATATATTTAGAAACTAGTAACTCTACATAACTAAAAACTACTAACTCTAAAATACTTTTAACAACATTACTGCTACTAACAAAGACTAATAGAGACTAATAAGAACACTATTAAAAAGCTAACTTAAACAAATACGTTTTGAGCGATGTTTTAAAAGAGTTTAGCGACATAGGTTGACTTCTTAAAAAATTTGGCACTTTGTTCCATACAGACGGTGCGGCTGCAACAAAAGCTCTTTCTCCCATTGTTTTCTTCATAACGCCGGTGGACACAGTAAGAAGGCATTCAGAACAAGATCGCAAATTGTAACGGCCTTTCTGTTTAATAAGAGATATTAATTCAGATACATAAGAAGGTGCACAACCATTAAGAGATTTGTAGGTCAGAAGAATTATCTTGAAAATGATTCGGTATTTAACAGGGAGCCAGTGGAGTTCTATTAGGACAGGTGAGATGTGCACAAAGAGAGACCTTGGAAATTAGTCGAGCTGCAGCATTTTGTATACGCTGGAGTTTATTAATTAGTACAGCAGGCAGTCCATAGAATAAACTATTGCAGTAATCCAAGCATCCTATGATCAGAGCTATAACAAGGGCTTTTGCAGACTCAGGGTTAAGTATTTGCGAATGCTTCTAATGTTATGTAATGTGTAGAATGACAGACTGCACAGATTGCTGATATGCGCATTGAAATTCATATTACAGTCAAGTAATACATCGAGGTCCTGGACCACATTCACTGGAGACACAACACTATCACCAATGACTATGCTATTAGCCATGACTTTGTTAAGTTGTTGCCACGTTCAGATGAATATAATTTCAGTTTTATCTTCATTAAGCTTAAGTTTGTCAGAAATCATCCATGCTCTTGCAGCTCGTACATATTTCTCCATTCCCTCTAATGCCTCTATTTCACTCGTAGAACTATCTGGCTTAAAAGCCAGATAAAGCTGGATATCGTCAGCATATGCTTGAGCAACAGGCAGGTAATATTTAATTACTTCAAATAGTTTGCTGGCATAAACGGAGAAGAGCAGCGGACCAAGGCAGGATCCTTGAGGAACTCCATAGGGTAGACGATAGGATTCTGACAGTGTTCCATCAATTGACAATTTAACGCCAAAAGAGGTCTCGAGACGACGTAGCAGTATGCTATGATATACAGTGTCAAACGCAGCACTTAGATCAAGCAACACCAGGAGTGTTACATGTTTCCTGTTCATGTTGAGAAAAATATCATGCAATACTCTCAAGAGCGCTGTCTCGGTACTATGGAATTTTTTATATGCAGATTGTAGAATAGGAAATAGCTCATTGTTAGTCATGTGGGCGTATAGCTGATCAAACACAGCTCTCTCAGTAACTTAAGAGATAAATTGCAAATTGCAAACTGGTCGTACGTTCGTATATTCTGCTGAGTCTGCAGCTCCTTTCTTTAGTAATGGCTTCACAATCGCTTCTTTCCAATCACTAGGGAAATATGCAGTAGAGAGAGAGGTATTGACCATTTTCGTGATAACTGGAAGAAGAATGTCTAGGGAATTGCAAACCAGAGATGTTGGCATGGGGTCTAATATGCACGATTTCTGTGCTAATCGCTGAATAAGATTATAAACTTCGCTCTCGCTTAGTGATTTAGAAGAATGCAGAATTCTTAAAAAGCGCAGGTTTTATTTTGCATACGCCATTCCCTCTGTAATCGCTTGGGTCAGCTAACAAGTTGACACAATCATTTTACATAACTAACTTAATTACAATTGAAGGTAAGGATGCTTTACCCAGAGGTGGAATCACCAAAAGAGCTTGCTTCCACAGAAGGCCGTTCTTTGGGAGTTTCTATGGCAACAGGTGCTGAGCTTTCTGGAACTTTTTCATCAGGCTTTGGCTGGTTCATTGTTGCAGTGCTTTTGGTATTGGCTCCATTGTCTTTCCCTTTGATCTAGCCCAAATGGAAACTTTATTTCAGTAATTCCACAGGGAACGACAGGAGAACAGGCTGTGTAACAACAGTTGCAAGAACTGCAACCTACATACAGTTTGTAATGACTTCGTTTCATAATTTAAGCTCAACATACACTTTGTCTAATGAAAAACATGTAAAGTTAGGGATTTGCGTGTTCTTTTTAAATAGTAAATTAGCTAGCTAACATGGCTTTCCATTTTTTAATAACATTTTAAAGTCTCTGTGGCATTGAGCGGGACAGCTTTCTTGGTGTGGAACGTGGTACGTTTTGTACAAAGAAGCGAAAATATTCACACTTCCATAGAATGCTTAAACTGAATGACTGTTTGCCAAATTCACTTTGCTTTAGTTTCTCTTATGCTAGATTAAAAATATCAAACTTATAAGCATTGTTCTTGTATTACTAAAGCAGCAAACTTTGCACAATAGAAGACATGCAGAAAGTACCTACTGCAACTGACCGTACGAGTAGTTACTGCATACTCAAAATCATCATCCATGAAAAATCTGATCAAAAAAACGTAACTTTGGGATGCTATAATTAGTGTCCAGTCCTCTTGCAGCCATAAATTCGGCCAAGATTAGTAAAACTTCTTACTTAGAATTGCAGTAACAAGCGAAGACACAAATATTTTTCTTCACAGCCAAAATAAAAACCTGATTTTTATGATTATATTCGTAAAACAACAAAATTGTTTAATGAAGATGAAGATGCGATTTCTTTCATTTCTTGTAATCAGAAATCACAGAGAAGATCACTTTCAACTGATTTAGAAGCTCCCATTGACCTTTCCGTTTACCTCCTTATCATTCCAAATTTTTTTAATTTCAACTGGCCAATTTGTAAAACGATTATAAAGCTCAACTTACCCTGAGGACTTCCACTTCAAACAGCAAGCTGGAATTAGGTGGCACTCGTGGTGGTGCACCCTACACCAAGGTCAAACAAAATAATATTAATGGCTAATAATAATAATAATAATAATAATAATAATAATAATAATGAAAGTTTTGATTGCAGACGAGTAAAACCCTAAATTGGATGAGAAAGCCTTGACTTCAAACCCATGAGGCTGGCCGCACAAAAGAAAGCGCACAATTATCAACATTTTATGGCCTTTTCGGCTATTACTTCATGCAGCGAACACAGATTATTTCAAACAACCTTTGTGAGAATCAGGAGGATAGCCAAACAGGATACTGAGTGCTTTACAGGTGATTAAAAGAGCTTTGAAGACAACATTCTGAGCTGAAAAGGAAGCCAGTGAAGAATTTTGAGAGTAAGAGTGATAACTTCAGTTTTTTAAAAAATATATTTATCAAACAAGTCACTGATTATGCATAGTCGAATTTTCAATTTCTGTTTTGTACTTATGTCAAGAAAGTTTTAACAACAGGAAGACCCACCTTTTCTCCATATGCAAGGGATGATGGAATAGCAATGAATCGACGACCACCCCTTAATGTACCAATGATGCCCTGGTCCCAGCCCTGGAGAACAAATGTACAAAATTCAGATATATATTAACTTACTGATGTATTCACTTGAGTGTCTTATAGGAAGAACAATAACATGTCAAAGCCTCCTAGACCAGCAAATAAATCAATATTAACTGTGTCTAGTATCTAATGTAAAACGTCTGATACTCAACTATCAACAAGTTTGTACTTTTTCTGATATCATTTCCATTTTTCTTAAACTCAGAACTTAAAACTTATTAATGCATAGCAATAATTGCAGGTTTTACAAGGTGGCTTTATGAGGTGATGGACGAATATCATTGATCAAAGCTTTAGTTCCTCTAATAAAGGGCTGATGCATAAAATATCACACAGACTTCAAAACTTCCAGCATCTTCATTGCTTAAACTCTTTTCCCTACTTTAAGTGCAGGACATCCACGACAACCAGGATCGAAATTAAAATATTTGTTTTTATTATTAAAGGAGAACTGAATGCTAACACTAACCTGTTTTTATTTGAATCTATTTGTGTAATAGATTAATTCTGTGAAGTTCTGTTTTCAAATTAGTCATTAATATTGAGACATTTAATATAGAAACGAAGAAAACTATCAAAGTTTGATACCGTGGTCACAATTCAGCTTGACAGCGGTGTGGTATGACGTACGTAGGTTACAATATTCAGAGCATAAATATGGCTGTTTTCTTTGAAATTTTGATATTTTTTGGGGCAATCTAGGTCTTGCAAAGTTTTTTTCTTTAATACCAGCCAAAAGCCCCACAGTAACCATGTTCTTTCCTCGTTTCAATCATCCTAATATCGTAACCTACGTCATAAACAACCGCTGACATCACATATTGAGACACCGATCAAACTTTGTCTAAATTGGTTGCAAAACATCAAATTTTTCTGAACTGCTCCGCTAACAGCTTAAGAGGACTTCATATAATTGTTCTACTACGCCTAAATTTTTAAATGATGAAAAGTCAGTTTTAGGGTTCAGTTCTCCTTTATTGAAAGTTGAAAATCATTGATCAAAGCTTTAGCTCCTCTAACAAAGAGCTGATGCATAAAATATCACACAGACTTCAAAACGATCGTTTTCAAATTGCTTAAACTCTTTTCCCCTACTTTAAGTGTAGGACGTCCAGGACAACCAGGATCAAAATTAAAATACATTTGTTTTTATTGTTAATGAAAGTTGAGAAATAGAGGTCTGAGTAAAATTGCATCAATCTGTATAATTATAATAACTGTACCTTTATTACTTTCCCTTTCCCAGTCTTAAATCTAAAGGTTTTCTCCGATTCCATGTTGCCATCAAATACCTAATGAAAAACAATTTTTAAAAACCTTTATTCTAATTGGCTGATATGCCAGTGATGTTTATATTAAGATATTCCAAGCTGGTTTTGACCTATGGAGGATGATGAACTGTAAACTGTGTGGGAGAACCAGGTTAAACGTTTGGGCAGACGATGGTGAATAGCTTACAGTATGGCTAAAAAAGAGTCCTGATCTTTGCTTTTCACGCTTCATCTGTTCTTAAAAAACATTTTGCAAATATGATACTTGCAAATAGAGGCGAAACCAGTTGTAGAATTGCACACAATTTAGATATCCTGCTGATGAACAGTAACTGTTTTGCTATTTTTTCTCCAGCAACTTTCTAGTTATGTCTGTTCAGATATCCATTTGTAAAATGTTCTTTCAGAGCAGTTGTACTTAATAACCGAGTTTAATTATAATTTTGAAGATCGCGAGGCTTTCAAGGCAGAAGAGAAAGAAGCCCTGTAGAAAGAAGAAGGAGCCGGTCTCGGTCACCGCGAAGGAGGGTAAGATTTCTCACCATTAAAACTAAAAGAAATCAGGATTGCTTTTGAAGAGCTTCCATAAATAGCTTCCTGTATCTCATAAAACAGATAGGATAGAGCAGATATAGAAGTTGTTGCTGCGAGCGAAGCGAGTAGACTTCTGTTCGTAACACAGTGTAATCTTCGGTTGTCACTGGCAATGAACATGCGATACATACGATCAGCGGTTCAAGTCCATACCGTATCAAGAGTCGATTCAAGCCGATGTCACTAGCTATAAACAATAATATCAAAATGTCATAAGCAATTCGGTACAGGCGATACATGCGATCAGCGGTTCAAATCCAAATACATTAAATGCCGAAAATAGAACATTATTGTCACCGTAACAAAATAGTGTACTCACAGCACTCATTTTCTGTTAGAAATAACTAGTTTTATTAAGGGTTAGTTACTGGAAGTGAGTAGTATGTTTACATATATACCCACTTGCTGGCGATAAAATGAACGAGAAATGTGAATATATGTTCAATGACGTGTTGTTGTATACATATCTTTCCGTTTCGATGGATTCACGGAATTTTCTTTTGTCTGGATCTCTCTCTTGGGTAATGATTCGACTTTCGGTCCAGTTTATTTCGTGAGTGCAATTTTGGTTATGTTTTGTTCAGCTTCCGTCGCAGGTGTTCATTCTTTTTTCAGCCGGCTCGAGATTCCCTTGTTGAATGTCTTCTTGTGTAAGTCGTACTTTGTCTTGATGCTCTTTTAATCTCGAACACGCCATTGAACACATATGCAAATATAGACCATTGGAAAACAGTGTTAAAGAAAATATTTACTCAACAACTATGATACGCCTTATACCAGAAGAAGACGAGTCAAAGACCGTCGAAACGTAGAAAAAACAAAAAACGCATTAAACATTCCAAAAATAAAAGTCTTTTACCAATTTATCTCATTGTGCTGTCTTGCTTTGCATCACTGTATAGCTAGCTAGCTAAATCCTTTATGAGCCTAGTGGCCCATGGAGCCGGCGCTTTTCTCCGGTCTCTGTAGTGCTAAGCGGATGAGTTGACTCCCCCCGGACGGGACACTAATCCATCGCAGGTTAGCTCCCAGCAAACGCTGGTACTCATTTACCTACCCCAGAAGGATGGAAA
>JAOBAY020026828.1:0-14471 GCA_025331085.2 Zoanthus sociatus | reverse complement strand
AACTTCAGAATTTGTCAAAACCACAGACATTTCTAGATCATACTTGCAAAGACAAAGAAAATGAATGGTCATTTAATGAGGTTTCATCAACAGGTTCAAAAGTTAGGACAATTATAATTTAGATGAGATCGTTTTTAGCAGGACAAGAGTTAATCTAATGTACTGATCTGAGTGATTTTTCCAGAGATGACATGAATATGTTTTTTCCAGCTGAGGTTTTCATCAAGAAATACACCAAAAAAAGGAATTTGACGCTTTATTTTTCTTCTACAAATTTATTAAGTATGCTTGCAGTGTGATGCTTACATTGGGATTTGCAGATTCGCAGTGTTTAATTGTTTTTGCCCTGTAGTTGAAAACAATATAACTAGTTTTTCTCAAATTGATTGTAAGTTTCAGTATTTCCTATTAGACAGCTCGGTACATTGGCAATTTTGGCAATCAATATTTTGTAAAGTGAATTTTAAAATATCAGTTTACTATAGCAAAGAATGTGTTCACATATCATCAGCAAATAGAATGAAATCAAGAAAATCAAAGCTTTGTATAATAATAAAAATACAATAAGGATCCTAGAATACTTTCTTGGGGAACACCACAGTTAAACTTTTTGAAATGTTGAAGAAGCTAATTTAAACTCGGCATATTGCTTGCGGTCACATAAATAGTTCAGTCTTATAGTTATATATCTATACTCTAGTACCATGCCTCGAATTCCATAATGCTCAAGTTTATTCAAAAGAATTATATGATTTACTGTACCGATAGCTTTTGAAAGATCTAGGAAAATCCAAGCGCATAATTTCTTGCTATCAATAGAATACGATATTTGATGTATTGTATATTAAACGTAGCAAAGCCAGGTTAGCGGAATGTTGGATACTGGCCTTCAACATGTTATGTTTACCAATTGTGTTTACTTTTGGTGTTTACTTTTGGTAAGACTGGCAATATTGATATTGGTCTATAGCTCCCGAAACTATTTCGTTCGTCTTTCGAATATAATCTCATGAGAAAGATATTATTTATGCTCTTTTATATATATACTGTGGTAGTATTCCTGCAGCAATAGATCGAAATTTAAATCATGTGCGACATGGGTACGGCAAGGGAATCAATATTACCCTTCTAAAAAATATCTTCAATCTTGATCTGGTCAAATCTGCCAGCTTTTCCTGATATAAATTTGTGGGCAATTTCTTTCAATTCACTTACTGTAACTGGTTTACGGAAAATCGTTTCAAATATCCTGTTATTACTAAAATACGTTTGGGTGATATTCTGGCTGAGTAAGATAATTCATAGTTACTCGCAAGACTGGGCCTGCGTTAGTGAGGTATTCCCAGAAATTAATTGCAATTTCTGACGGGGATCACTTATCTCTTGATCGTTATGAATAAATGTGGAAGGCATTTTTGATCTGGATTTTCGCTTGTCGATGATGTAATTTAAAATTTTACATGTTTGCTTAAGATTTCCTTTAGTATTTTCGAAGTTGTGATCATATAAGAAATACGTTGCGAGATTTTCAATAAATAAGTGATTAAGCATATTTTTGTATCTCTTGTACTTTGCATAATTTTGTGCAGATGGCGCTTAAGATATACTTTTTGTAAAGATTACACTTTGTTTTAATTGATTTGAGAAATTATTTTGCTATCCATGGTTTACTAGATATATGTTAACAAAATTATCATATTATGCTTTTTCTGGGTATTCAGTTTTGTAGATATTGTACCAGTCGAGATCATGATTACATGATGGCGAGAAGATGAGATTAATGTTACCTTCAGTTGGCAAGAGCATAATCTTTCGGTGGTAGAAGAGGAATATTGAATATTGAATATATTGCTTTTGAATTAGTTTGAATATTTGAAAATTTAGTTTGAATATTTGAAAATTTAGTTTGAATATTGAATATCGTAACTTTGAACATATATATTTCGAAATGCGATCTGTAGAAGAGGATCACATTCGGTAGAAAAGATATCAGGTATGCCGTTAACGAAAATGTTAAAAGCCTTGGACTTAAGTTACAGTGAGTTGAAATTTTCTTTGCGTATGCTCAATGTAAGGCACCTATGATGGTATTTCTTTTGTATTTGTTTAGTACTTGAGATGACCAGTGTGTGGGACTGAAACTTGATAGGTTTTTTGTAAACAGATATTTTCAACTTGTTTTCCGTGAACTTGAACTCTGTGTCTAAAAAATGGGACGGGTTTGCTTCAACGGTGAATTTTATGTTGTGATGATATACGAATTAAGGTCTTCTAAAAACTTGTCTGGTTCATTCTTAGGGCATTTTTAGCAAAACAATCGTCAACGTAACGATCATATAATGTGGGTGTATGCATGGTGTGGGAGGATGTCATTCTCTAATTTGTGCATAAAAATGTTTACTGCGCTTAGATTTTTTATAGCCTCATGATGATCACGTTGATCGAAAACGTAAGCACATGTTTTAACATCGATAGAAATATACCTATTTTATTCATAACTACACATTGTTCTTTCATTTCCTTAGCGTGTAAGGTTTCAATGTATATATAGTTCAACCATTGCTTTTTGTTGAAATAAAATGCTGAGATACTTAGAGTATGTATTTCAAATATTATTACAATTTAACACAATGATGTAACAGAATCGATTAAGTTGGACTCCGACGTTCTGCAAGGTAACAGAAAATTAAATATCGAAGTGTATGTGGGAGTTTGAATATTGAATTTGGAAGTTTGAATATTGGAGGTTTGAATACTGAATATCGGTTGTGAAATATTCCGCTTCTACCCCCGATACTCTTTGAAAAAAATTTCATTCTTCATGTTCTAATTCTCGTGATTTTCTGAAAGCTTTTTCACTTTTTTTTTCGCTTAAGCAGACAGATCTGCGCACCATGCTACTCTTTCGAACTATAGAAAAGCAACACAAGCTGTTGAGCTAAAAAGTAAAAGGTGGGAATCGAAGAAGTTGCAACTAGCAAATGTGCCGTATAAGGATGAAATGGTGTATAAAATCTTTGAGTGGATTAAAAATTTCCATAATAAAACACTCCTCTCCGTGTTAAAATATAAATATATTCACATGAAAAGCAAGTGCAACTATAGATTGACCCCTGAATTGAATTAATGGAGCGAAAATTTGTTGTTATATAGTGGACTTTATACCTTAGGCCAGGCTGTAACAGAATGTTTGACTTAATAAGTTAATTATATTTTCAAATCTAACGGATGATGCATATATCTCGCATAAACTCAACACTAATAGCAATTAACTTTTCGTTTTCCATCGCTGAATACAAGCTTGAGAAGTCGAGTTAATCACAGATGATTCATTACGTTACAAGCAAAAGAAGACGTTTAAAGTACACAGGTTTTTACCAGAAGTAAGAAAACTGTTGTCGAACTTAGAAAAAGTTTTACAAACTTATAACGTTTGAAACAAAAATCTTAATTTTTACTAAAAGAGTTGAAATATTTAAAACTTTTTCTGGTCAGAACAATATTTACTCTTTGTGAGTATTTGGAAGCCATGCATTGTTCTTTATTTTGAATATTGTCTATCGGCTTAAGGCAATATCGAAAAGTCCTTTCAACTCAGGGATTTATTAAAAATTGCAAAGTTAAAAAAAGTCCGTTCTCTTTAAATTTTAAAAAAATGCTAGAGTTTGAATGCTGCTATATGCATGAATACCTAGAGTTTATATTCCTAACAATCCGTTTTTATTACTCGTACAAATACGCAACATTTATTTTGTAGACAAAAATCATTATTTACAGAAATATCAGAACCCAATCGGTTTAGAAATATTTGCTTATCCGTAGACTTCTTAACCGCACGGGAGTGGACCTTCTTCAAATTCAAGCGAATCTCGCAAACTTCTCACAACAGGGATATTTTGGATTGTTTTGGCCAAAGTCAACACTTGCCAAACTTTATTAGTGTACAATTTCACAACTTCGCAACTCTCAAAACTGGAGTTTCGTGAGCAACAAGACATCAAATTAGATTTTATAACCAAACCATTGTTGCTGAACGAATTCTTGTGAAGTATTGCTACCACACGTCGTGTCCATTTGACGACTTTCATTGAAGCAATTGAGAAAGCTGTCTAAAAACAACCCAGCAGAAGTGTTTTTCTTTACTGTCAGTAAGTCATTCATCTTCTTGAGACGATGGTCAGTAAAAATCCAGACGTGCTTTTAAAAACTTGATGTAAACAAGACGAAGAGGTAAACTAGAGTTTTAAACCGTGCATGCAGTTCCACTTGAATGGGAAGAGAATTTGTCTGCTATTTACCTATAAACTCACGCATAACTGGCGACATTTTGGTAAGCTGTTAAACATTTTTTCTGTTGTTGTCCATAAACAGTAAAAACTTTACTCTAAATGATATAATGAAATATTAAGTTTTTTTTTTTTTCATTGACGTATATGTGAAGACTATATAGTACATAAAGGCAGCTGTCGCCCGATCGACCAGCTCTCGCCGGCGCTGTGGAGTAAAGTTTAGATTAAAAATGTTTGCAAATATTTTATAGTAAATAATTTTTAATCACTTTAATCATTTTTAGTACTTTGGCGTTTTTGATATGAATACACAATTTCTATGAATAAAAACCGATCATCAACTATTAAGTCCTTCAAATCTGGTATAGGACCCTGCCACAAAGGCTGGTTAACGATAAAATAATTTTGGTAGTTTTTCATAACAATCTGCAATGTTTTACTTTCATATATTTTCCATGTATAACCGTTTTTAGCTTTGCTAAAAGGCTATTATTCTTGCAAGTTTTTTTATTCTTCATACTTCTATAAAACCGTGCATCACTCGCGAAACTAAAGGTGACTAATTGCTGATTAAATGTGTTTTTCTTTCGATTCGAGGACGTTTAAAATTTTAAAAAATTTTTCCACTGAGTTCATCTTTTCTACAAGTAGATTATCGTCGTAACAATCAGGCAGCATCACTGGATATTTTGATATTGTTTTTGTTAATGTTAAAAACACCCAAAATATAAGTAGCTGAATCAATGAATCAAATTTTAAATTTGAAAGATTGCCAAAATGAAGCAGTTATCCTCACATTAATCCTCAAACTCTTCATACAATACCATTAATAACTACAAAAAAAATCGTTATTTTATTTCGTTGAATTGTTAAAGGTGTCAGCCAGAAAAACTTTTATTGCTGCTTTTGTGTGTGTGATGTTAACCTGCTTTACTACTAAATAACAAATGTTTTGTTTGTACGCCTTGGCGTACGTATTTGGCGCCATAACTTCCCGCTCGCATAGAGTAGCGGTTTGTCACTTCGTTGATTTTGTCGACCACACACGCACGCTCAAATACTAAAATCGGGGAGAAAAAACAGTCTCTATGTATATAAATCTATTCTTGACCGCTTTAAGAAAACATTTTCCCTTTTTACACAAGCATCAGATTTGTTTTAATGCAACACCAGCAAAGGAGGTCCATATTTTGATTGTAAAATTTTGCTCGCATAATGGATTATGAATGGACATCACAAAAATGATCTGGTAGTAATATTAGTAAAGCTTACTAAAGATTTACGAGATTATTGTCGTTTGAAAAGATAGCTCTAAATATTTCGGGTGTTCATACAACTTTAGACCATAGAAAGTCCTTATTCTGTCGACTTCTACTCATACCATTATACAATAATTAAAAGTTATGCAATCACCTGCTAATAAAATGCGAAAAAAAGGAAGCAATTTAAAAAGATTCGGTAAAAAATTAAATTAAAATCTATCCCTAATTCATTCAGCGGCAGTCTACAGTCTTTAACTGCAGTATTGTCTTAGAGTTCTTCTTTCGACGATAAAGTAGTTCATTAATTCCACTCCAGATTTTTTCATGTCCAAGATGTGGACGATGTTAGAAATTTACCGAAGAAAGCGTACAAAAGGGAAATCCATGGAATTCGTCCTGAAATTTTGGTTAACGAGAAAGCGTAATATATTGGAACACCTACAGTTGCTAAGAAAGCTAATATAGAAATGAGTAACGAGTCAAATATTTCAACTATAATGCTATACTGCTGTGTGCTGCTGTCTGATGTCATTTACTTTTATGTATATTCTGCATGATACTTCTGTCGTTTATTTATTTATTTATTTATCTAATTATTCATTAATCTATTTATTCATCCTCTTTTTCTTCTAAGTGTATCGTTATTATTGCTGATAGTTATAACTATAAAACTAGTAGTAATCATAGATTAGTGAAGTGCGTTCGATAGTTTAAAGGTTGGATAGGATGGTGATTTTTCTAGCACCGTGCTGGAGGGATTGAACTTAGTCCTGTGTACGTGTAAATACAGTAATTAACGCACAAACAAGAAGTCAAATAATAAATTGTTCTGTTGTCTTTTAGTTACGAATAACTTTCAAACTAATCGGTGTTTCATGGATCAAGTTTAACTCTGTCGTTGAGTATCACACACCAGGGCCCGGTTGCTCAAAAGTGAATTATTTCTAACTTTTGGTTCTTTGAACAAAAACATTTGGTATCTATATAATAAACCTCAATAATGATAAAACTTCCTCAGCAGTGCAGACTTTTTTGCACAAGGCCCGTCTGCTGGAAACGACAAGCACCCAGACCCTCTTGGAGAAATCCAAGATGGCGTCGATTGGATCAACCACAAAATCGAGATTTTTTTCGCCTGCGCAAGATTATGATTGCGTTCTCCTGACGTCGAACGCAATTATAGGTGGCTTTAAGGTTGTTTATAAATGGCGGCCAAACACAGAAGCACGCGTGGGAGAAAGACGAGACTCTTATAATGTTGGATGTTTGGAGGATGAAAACAACTAAGAACTGCTAACTACATGTAACAAGAAAACAGGAAAAAAAAAATATCGGTTGGCCATCCTTCAAGTTTTTTTCCAAAATGCTTGCGATCTCGGATGAGCCCAGGCATTTCTTCGAGATGCCACTATACGTTTATATGCCACAGCTGTGCAAGCATTTTTTGGACCGTTATCAAAATCGCCGACAGTTCAACATTGTCCGCCATATTTGTTTACAGATTGTTAAATTAAAGTTCTGCGGGGAGGTGGGTAAGGAGATTTGACAATCCAAAACTAGGCAGCATCTATAAACCTGGTTTATTTGGTCTGGACAGTTTTTGAAATTAACCCAGTTTAACTAAAGATGTTTGGGTTAGTTGGTGTGAATGGAGTTTTAGATCCACACGTTTCCAATTTTTTCCTAAAACTTTTATAAACAATCTGACAGTTTCAAAAAAATGTAATATTGTTTCAGTTTATGATTTACTAAAGGTGCATTTGCCTGTATCTTTTTTTCCTATTTTATAGAGAAAGATGTTCGTAACTCGATCATTCTTTGACGGAGAGATTTAAATTGGAATGTCCGTATAAGCTATGGTGTTTTTATCAAAAACTTCTAAATCTAACAGCCACTTGTGATTGGTTTCGTAGGTGAAGTGGCAATTGATACATGTATGAATATTATATGATATATGTGAGCCGCTGTTGCGGACTATCTAAGACCCTCATTTATTTCTGACCCTGTATGTACTTGTAAACAGGTTCTGAAAAGCCCCGAGGGGAGAACTTGTATATATAGGTATAGATATATATATATTTGTAAAATAAAAAGTGACATTCTTAAGCAGGTACCAAAAAATAGAGTGCATTGCATAGAAATAGCTAATTAATATATAATAATAATTTATAATAATAACTAATTAATTTATATTTTTGAATAAATAAAGATCTTAAAAGTATGAAATCATTGCCTTAAGTAGAGTAAAAAATGACATTTCAAGTTTTTGTCCTTTTCAGAGCAATTGGTGATCAAACATTTCCACTTACTGTTCAAATAAAATCACATAATAGAACTTTGCAAATGGAGAATAGAGAGAAGGATAAAGAAGCGCAGTTACGTGAAAGCACAAAGCTGAAGACTTGTGGCCCGCGATTTATGTAATTTTGACGAAGTTCTTGATTATGATGTGTATTTTAACAGGTTCCAAAGACAACAGCAAGGACCACGAGGGAGGCAAAATTCCAAAACCAATCGTGTTTACTTCATCGCAATCCAAGCACGATCAGAACTTTGTTAGCAAGGGATTGCGTCATCTTCGAAAGAAAAACAAAACGTCGAACTCACCAGACTTAAGTTACAACTCAAGGACGACAGATTTTGATAAGCATGGATACAGAATATGTCATTCAACTTCATCTTCTCCAGGTTAGAAACATTTGTAATTGAGTGACTGAGGTAAACCTATTGGTTCAGGCTGCATTTGTTGTTTGTATAGTTTAGAAAACTTACAACTGCGGCATGATCTGCTACCGCTTTGAATCTCTGAAGTTAGCTGCTGAAATTGCACTTTTGGAGTTTCTCATTGACCAGCAAAATAAGTGAGGAAAGAGACACCTTTATTTCCCTATCATGGTAAAGTAATTAGAACTTGAATTTTATTACAAGAAAATGTCATTAAAAAGAATTATATTGATAGGTTAAATAAGGACGTACTAGGATGAGTTAGGACATCCTAGGATGGGTAAGGACGTACTAGGATGGGTAGGGACGTACTAGGATGAGTAAGGACGTACTAGGATGGGTAGGGACGTACTAGGATGAGTAAGGATGTACTAGGATGGGTAGGGACGTACTAGGATGAGTAAGGATGTACTAGGAAGGGTAGGGACGTACTAGGATGGGTAAGGACGTACTAGGATGGGTAGGGACGTACTAGGATGAGTAAGGACGTACTAGGATGGGTAAGGACGTACTAGGATGAGTAAGGACGTACTAGGATGGGTAGGGACGTACTAGGATGAGTAAGGACGTACTACGATGAGTAAGGACTTACTAGGAT
This sequence comes from Zoanthus sociatus, assembly GCA_025331085.2. Lineage (NCBI taxonomy): Eukaryota > Metazoa > Cnidaria > Anthozoa > Zoantharia > Zoanthidae > Zoanthus > Zoanthus sociatus. The sequence continues at coordinate 5,598 of JAOBAY020026828.1, read as the reverse complement.
GAGTAAGGACGCACTAGGATGGGTAGGGACGTACTAGGATGAGTAAGGACGTACTAGGATGAGCAAGGACGTACTAGGATGAGTAAGGACTTACTAGGATAAGTAAGGACGCACTAGGATGGGTAGGGACGTACTAGGATGAGTAAGGACGTACTAGGATGAGTAAGGACGTACTAGGATGAGCAAGGACGTACTAGGATGAGTAAGGACGTACTAGGATGGGTAAGGACGCACTAGGATGGGTAGGGACGTACTAGGATGAGTAAGGACGTACTAGGATGAGTTAGGACATACTAGGATGAATAAGGACGTACTAGGACGAGTGGAAAAACGTACTAGGATGGGTAAGGACGTACTAGGATGAGTAAGGACATACTAGGATGGGTAAGGACGTACTAGGATGAGTAAGGACGTATTACCTAGATGAGTAACGAGATCCTAGAATGAGTAAGGACGTATTAGGATGACTAAAGATTTACTAGGATGAATAAGGACGTACTAGGATGAGTTAGGACATACTAGGATGGGTAAGGACGTTCTAGAATAAGTAAGGACGTACTAGGATAGGTAGGGACGTAGCAGGGGTAATGAGGACGCAACGAGATTAGTTATGTTGTGATCATTTGCATATGATATGTAAAGTACCTATCGTAATTGTGATCCCATAAATATAAATACGTAGATTAAAATATTGTTTTTCCATCAAAATCTAAGATTCATTCACCGATATCGACACTTCTTCATCTCATGTGAATCAAAGTGCGCTACGACTTGGCCCCAGACATCGCCTAAAACCTTTGGAGATGCCAACTGTTGCTGTGTGTGTCCCAAGTGAGATGCGTGCTAGTATTGCGGCTAACAGAAGCCGCTATGAGCGTTATCTCCGCCAGACGGCAACCCACATACAGGGAACCTTCGACCCGTGGAAACTCGTGCAAGAGTGAGTAGAATGCATTAAAACGGTATAGCTATCGGTAGGCTGGTCTATTTAGCTAAATATTTTTTCTAAGTCCAGTGGATCATGGAATCGGCGCTTGTCTCCAAGATACGAGGACGGAGGAGGCGACGGGAGTGGCAAAGAACAATAGCCTTCATTATTAAACACCAGAGTTGCACGCTGGAATGTATCGAGTTGAGCACCTGTTCACAGTCCTCTTCATTGATGCGCCGCGGAAAGCTCACTTATATTACAACGTGAACGTCAAACAACAAAATTTAACAATCTTTGCTTGCCTTCGAGGCTCAACCTTGTACCTTTTAATGTTCGAGAATCTCGTGCAAAGTCGAAACGGAAAATTTATCACAGCTGCCGTTGTCTTTGCTCCCATCCTCGTTTCTTAAACTCCCATCGTTTTTTTAACTCCCATCCTCGTTTCACGGTCAGTGAAGAGTCAGGGAAAGACAATTTTTTTGTCAGGGTTTGGGAAATGTCAGTGAATTTTGTAATTGGTCAGGCAAATTTGGAATTCTGCTTGAAATTTATACGTTTTTGGTTATTTTAGAGTTTTCTTTACATTTATTGAACGTCTAACCAAAAAAAGCTGAAAAAATATGTGAAGCATGTTATGTTCTCTGTACAAATTGCCATGTTTAAGGTCAATGAAATTTCCTCTAGAAAACTCGTTCACAAAAATCTTTAGATCCGAGGACGAGTACAAGATTTCAAGCGCGCGCACACTTTTTTAAGCAAACTGGTTGTCGAGAGGACGAGATTTCAAGTAAAGGACCGTTTAAACGGATCAAACATGTTGGTCAAACATCATCAAACATTGTTGGACGTAACATGTTTGACCCGTTTGAACAGCACAATCAAACATGTTGGACGATGTTGGATGAAGGTTGACTTTTCATCCAACATCGTCCAACATTTACGCTCGTGTGATCAAAAATACGCAATCTTGTTAAAAAATGTCATGGGGCTGATACCGAGGTCCAACATTGCTGGACAGTGTTGGACTCGTTTGAACACTCGAGCATCCAACACTGATCAAACACTGTCCAACACCACCCAACAATGTTAGATGGTGTTTGACCAACATGTTTGATCCGTTTAAAGGGTCCTTAAAAAATGAGTTTGCTAGAAAAAGCGCGCGCGCGCGCTCTTGAAATCTCGAAGTCATCCTCGGATCTAAAGGTCTCGTCCTCTCGGCAACGAGTCTGCTTTAAAATAGTGCGCGCGCTTGAAATCTTGCACTCGGACCCCCTATAACATTTTTGTTTTTCAGTCATCCCCAATATTTTTCATTAGTTCCTTTCGACATTTGAGATCTTTAGATCCGTGTATATAAGCGGCCGCGAGTTTTTTCCAGCAAACTCGTCAAGAGGACGGTGTTTGAATTCAATCTCATCGTTTGCTTAAAAAAATTCGCGCGCGCGCTTGAAAGCTGTACTCTTCTCTGTTATTTTGTTAACGTTCCATTATAAAAAGAAAAACACTGGTGCGAAACTAACACCACAACAGGCACACTTCAAACCCAGTCTAACAATGTTTTTAAACTGTAGATTGAGTGACGATCTGTTAGACGACTTACTGTCTGATGTTGCGGAGGAGCTACATGGCGCCTGTGATGACTTCGCTGAGAATGTCTACTTGGAAGAGTTCGCGGTTGTTAAACCCAGTGTATCGCCAACGCAATCGCAGACAACGTAAAATCTATTTCTAATTTTGCAATATTATATTTGTAAATTTACATGTATAAGAAATAAAAATATCGACAAACGACGAAACCTGAACATTACAACATTTATTCAGTCCGATTCTTCGTATAACTCTACTCTAAATTAAGAATTTCAGGACTTACGTCAAAAAGCCCACTAAAACATTTGAGTTTATAATCTGAAAGCTCAGTCAAGTCACTAACAAAGGACATTTCAGGGATGTCTACTACCGTATTTGGTTGTCCAGTTTGCGGTTGAGACTTTTAGAGCAGTTTCAAGACTTTAAAATGTTTTGTGTTTGTATTTTACTGTTATACTATACATTGAATGTTTTGTGTTTGTATTTTACTGTTATACTATACATTGAATGTATGGTTCCTCGGGAAAGAGTTGTTGTTTTCCCTCGAGGGACTATACATTCAGTGCTTTGCTATATGTTTAGACTTTCCCGTAAACTATCATATAGCAAAATGCATATTCACAGTTTTGTGTTTTTATGAAACCTATAATCCCAGCTGGTTAAACTTGAGTTTCTGAATCGCAATTTCCAAACCTTGACGGCTAGAAATGCGTTTATCATAATTTTATATGTTCGCCAGACTTTTACTGCCGACAGATAAGGAACGCCTGAGTTTACGCAGCTATGAGTCTAGTCATAAATAGAATCTCAAATCAGCCTTGAATTTGTTCGTAAAATTTTATTGAAGAATTATTTTTTTAACTTCAGCCTAAATATTCATTGCCTGCCTAGCTGACGTTCTTGTTGTAGGGAGAAAATTCTAAACCTCGGGTGCGCGGCCTTGTTGGACGAGTGCAAGAGGAGACTGGGGAGAAAAGGGGGGAGGGGAAGGAAGTATAACAAAAAACCCTGATGTTATAGTAAGCAGCTATATATAGTAACAGTTAAAAAAACCCCTCAAAGCTCTCATTTTAGTCATAAAGACATAATCAAAATATTTTAACATTTTTTATTTAATTATATTTTTAATCTATTTCTATTCATGCGCCGACGCATTTTCCCTTTCGTAAACCGTCGTTGCCATTTGAAACAGTCGATGCCATACTACGGATCAGTCGTTGCCACTTGAAACAGTCGATGCCATACTACGGAGCAGTCGTTGCCATTTGAAACAGTCGATGCCATACTACGGAGCAGTCGTTGCCATTTGAAACAGTCGATGCCATACTACGGAACAGTCGTTGCCATTTGAAACAGTCGATACCATACTACAAAACAGGCGATGCCATTTGAAACAGTCGATACCACACTACAAAACAGGCGATGCCATTTGAAACAGTCGATACCATCGGCTGTCTCTGATGGCATCGACTGTTTCTTGAGACGGCATCAACTGTATCAAATGGCATCGACTGTTGTGTAGTATGGCATTGACTGTTGTGTAGTATGGCATTGACTGTTTGAAATAGCAACGACGGTTTACGAAAGGGAAAACTACGTCACTCCAGAAAGCATCACACTCAAATGTTGGTTAAGGCTAGTTGATTCTTTTTAAACCAAGATGAGAAAATACCAAGAACGTATCTGCATGGAGGGGTAGAAAATGTCCAGATTTGAAAAAGAGCCCCCCCCCCCCCTTCTCCCTCACGCTATTTTTATATATGTGTACTCTATCAAACTTGCTGTTATAGTTGAAACGGAAGGAACATCAGAGAGATAAGAATTTACATTTTACCAAGTGTCAACAAGCCTTTATCTGCATGGGGTAGAAAATATTCACATTTGAAAACGATTATCCCCTTATTTTAAGAAAACTATTTTCTTAAATGTACTCTATCAAACTCGCTGTTGGGGATGAAACGGAAACCGAACTCCGGCGTATCACATCTTTTGCTACTTTAGATAACACTCGATTGCCATTGATATGAGAAACATTTAGACATGGTCAGATTTTAATTGATCTTTATTTTTAAGTTAATAGAGTATAATTGTTCATACCATTTGTTACATTTCGTGGTTATCCGATACATTTTGGATAAAGGATTGGAATACTTTTTTCTTGCGCGACAAAGTTTGGTTTTCAAAGATCGTTTCTGTAAGCTTTCAAAAACTAACCCAATGCCATAACATATAATTCCGTTCCAAGAAAAATCCATCGTGATAAAACTGATGGAGTTAGTTTTCGTTTCAAAATGAATCGAAATGATAGTCAAAAATAGCCGTTTCGTGTGTTAATAGGTTTATATACACACTCAATACGGACGTTAATCACTTTGTAACTGTGTGCGAGAAAGCATGCTTCAAATTTCCGTGTTTACAAAACTTTATGCTTGCTAGCGAAACCCAACAATCGGAAGTGAAACACTTCTGTACCCGGCATCACGCAATGTTGCTCTGCCAAGCCCTCTTCATTTTTCAGCAAAGGAACTTTACACGTTTTTTTTTTTTACAAAAAGCAGTAACTTCAACTGATGGTTGAGGCAATTTCAGCCTCAAATTGTTCTTAAATTGCTCTTATTTCCTGGTATTTGAAACTGACAGCACTAAATTTGTCCATAGTGGAGTAGTTATATATACCATAATATCATTGTAATATTGTTCCGAAAATGAACAGATTCCGAATAAAACGTTACATCATATAGTATCGTACATTATGCAAGGCGTCTTTTTATAGTTCTTCGGCCAACACCATTGTTGGGAGTCGGTGGGGACCCTATTAACGCATGAATAGATGTTATAACTCTCTCAACACCAGAAACTGTACCCTATCCCAGACAATTAGATCCCTAACCCATGCCAAATTAGATAGACCTCAGGCAAGTATGATACCCTATCCCAGACTCTAGAGCTTGAAAACCATACCCTATAGGCGAGTTTCTGTTTACATTTTTTGCCTCATTAGCATACGCACTCTTATTTCTAATTCAGCTACAGAAACAAAGCTTCTGAATAATGAAATAGTTCCGCAAAACAAATTTTCT
>JAOBAY020026739.1:0-14478 GCA_025331085.2 Zoanthus sociatus | reverse complement strand
AAACTAGGCTGCAGGCGGGCTGTAGAAAATGTTAAAGGGCGCTCACTCTGCGACCACTTTCGAAAAAAAATCAGTAGATTCTTACCTACTTCGTGGGTCGTGGGTGCAAAGTCGTGGGTAACAAGTATTGTTTATTACAAATGTAATCTATTTTAAACAAAATAACTCCGTTGCAAATGTTTGTTTATTATAATGTAAAAACCTGCGGATAGTCGACGAAGAAACAAATGCGTTGGCCGCCAAGCAACCGATACTCAGAAGGGGGCTAGAGCTGAACCCGTTCCGGTTCCAGCTTGGCCAAAACCACAATTTGGAAGTTTTTTGTCATCGGCTTACTGCAGCACCAACATCCCTCAGTAAGAGTTTGCTACGGTCAGTGACTCAGAATTAAAAATATGTGGGCCCAACCTGATCCACCAAATGACTTACTTATTGTAAGTGGAAGCAAACGATCCTACTATGATACACTGACAAAAAAAGTTAAGCATAGTGACTTACTGGCTAATGTATATTTTCACTTGAGTCCTAATTGCGTTACTGTGCGACATCCGTTTTGCATCCCAGGATTCATTAAACTCCCAGATGATGTAATCCCTTATCTGCATCAGGAACACAAAGATATCTTAAAGAAAGTAACAGGATTAAATGTTTCTTAAAGTTTTTTTTTATCCCTGGACACATTAAATTCCCATGCGGTGCAACCCTCTACCTTCACAATCACAGGTCGCATATATAATTGTCGCATTATAATAAACGTTTGCAACGGAGTTATTGTGTTTATTAGTTTACATTTGTAATAAACAATAACTGTTACCCACGACCCACGACCTGGTACCCACGACCCACGACTATAAGTCACTCCCGCCTTTAGGGGGTACTCTGTGTTTCGTTGAATCAAATATAAATGCAAAAGTATGCATGTTTCCATGAAAGTGTTAAATAATTCATCTAACGACTTATACTTCCAAGATTTAACGAAAAATTTAACTAATCGTGATTGTTCGAACAAGTTTTGATGCCCCAGGGCTCGACACTAACGGTAGCCAACTAGCCACAGACTAGTAGAAATTCATTTTTGGCTAGTAGATTTTCTATTTCCACTAGCCACATACCTGGGCTATTGAATAAAGTGGAATTGACTGAACACGTTTTCTGTCTTTCTCAAGTAAAACATTTCAGATTTTCAACGTTTGGCTAGTAAGGAAAAAAAGTTGGCTAATAGCATCTAAGTTGACACTAGCCATTTGACTAGTGAGTTGAAAAGTTAGTGTCGAGCACTGGTATCTATTCATAACAGCAAAGACCCACGAGACAATACCTACCCGTATTACAGTGATATCAATGCCAGCAAGATGAAAAATTGGTTCTGCATTCTTTTGGAACAATGTCAGGGATTTGCCACTGCATGATAAGAAATAGTTGAACACTAAGCTGTATATATATCATTAAAAAACTTCCCCAAAGGAAGTTCTACTGGATCACAACAAAATTCATTTTGATAAAAACCTCAAAGTTCAAAAGCCTAGTTACTTATAGAAAAATAAAAAAGAAACTCTGAAGTGTATCTTATTCAGTTCTATGAACAAAAAACTTGACTTCTCCAGAAATTTAAATTGTAATTTCAACAACCCAAGTTTCATATTCTTATGATCTTTGCTGTATCATTATGTATTTTCCATGTCTTTAAAACATAAACTTTTTATCAGAATAATTTCAAGGGAAGCCTACTTACTTTTAGTAAAAATAATGTACAAACCCTTTTCCTGAAGTAGGATTGAAGAACACCAAAAGTCTTCGTGGTTTTTGCAAAGCAGGCAAAGTTACCTTCCCCAATTCCTTTACAATAATAAGACAAAAATAAAAACGTACGCATGGATGCTACATAAAATTCATATGGAGATAGTTTCAGTACTGGGGTATTATTATTTACACACATAGTTTTATTGCATATATTACACTATTTAAAAAAAGTTAGGATCTGGGTAACATTAATTAGTTTGCATGATTAAAGATTATGTGGAAATTTTAACGACAAACTTAACATGAAAATACAAAAAAGTTTTTGAGTCTGAGAAATTACATGATTATCAACGTAATCATTCAATATCTCTATTATTACATTTATTAATGTTCTCATTATTCATTATTATTGTTGTAAAAATGCAGTGGCTGGCTATTTGTACAGTAACCGTATGCAAACTTGTGTTGTCTATTCGAAAACAATGCTAAAAGTATTTAAGAAGAGTGTGACAGCACAGACTTTATGCCACTTTGAGTTTAGAGAAGGTTTGTAAACGCTGCTGTAAGAATAGCCTACGTGACTTAAAGTTTTCGTACGGACTGGTTGTTTCTTCCTCCAAATGAGCCGAAATGCGAATAATTGTTCCATGACAACATGCCCTTATTTCTTTATGGAAATGATTCAATTAGAAAAAATATAAAAATGACAAATCTAGCCGTAATTAGAGGACACAATGTCATTATTATATTGTCATCGAGTCGGCGAAATATTTTCTAAGTGTCGCGTTTCGTCGTGATGAACTCTATGCTCGGCTAAATCTATAAGGTAAAATCACGAGCTCTGAGTTTGATGCTTTCTCGAATTGTTACAGTATCTACTTTTAAAAATATTATAAAATTAATATCTTAAATGATTGCTTTAAAATATCGAAATATTTGAATGTCCCTACGAATAGACAAAACAAGTTCGCGTACGGTTACCGTACGAATAGCCACTGCGTTGTAAATTAACGTTTACCTCCACTTCATTGCAAAACTCTCGTCTGATAAGATAATCCCTACAATTTGAGAGAAAGTTAAAAACTTTAAATGAAACCATTGAAAAATAACAAAGATACTTAAAAAAGATGGAGTAACTACAGAATACCCCGCAACTATTGTTCCTAATTTAACCGCGCATTTATTTTTAAAGGACGACGAAAACGCAGGAATAAATTATCGACAGTTGCGGGGTATTCTGTAGTTAAGCTAAAAGATATCGTTTATAATTCGTGAAATCAGAACAAAATTCACAAAACATGAAGTTCCCCATTAAAATACCAAGTTGAAATCGCCTTCTGAACAGAGGCTCGTAACATTTTATGGACTATTTCTTAATAAAATTGTACCTGAACTTTTCAACGCTATATTTAAGTAGCCATACTGAAGCAATAGCCGCTGCAATGGACTTTTTCTTGTGCTTTCTAAACGTGAAAAACAAAGGTTTTTCAGCCGCCATTTTGGCTTTGCGCTGATTGTAGACATCGCGGGCTCCCAGTTTTCTGCTACTTGGTGTTAGCTTTCAACAAAGCACATCTTTGAGTCAACCTCGTTCCCAGGGTCCAACCCCAACTGGGAACGAGGTTGATCTTTGAATCGGCGGTGTTTTCGTTCGTGAATAACCTTTTCTGCTTCAAGTTTACAAAATCAAAATTTTTATCTTACATTGTAAAAAATTTCAGTCTGTAACCTTCAAACTTTCAATTTATACGCCTGAAAGAGAGATAATTTCCATGCTGGGGCGTATCGAGTTTGATAGGTTTAGTATACGAGATTTCACGGCGCGCGCGCTTTTCCAGCAAACTCGTTGTCGAGGGGACGACTTTAGTTTGAAATCTCGTCCTCTCCACGAGTTTGCTTGGTATCCAGGGTATGGATTGGGGGATATGGTCGATCGGCAAAATCATAGGGAGACCAAAAAAGGTTAGGTTGTGGAAGTGGGGGAGGAGGGGGATTGGGGGAAGGAAGTAATGAAAGTTGAAGTGTGTTCAGGGGGATCATAAGTTACTAGATACTACAAGTACAACATTAGTAGCTTCCACTTTGCACATAGACCGACCTCACAGCAAATGTGTTTCAATTGTTTAAAATTGTTTTTTAAGTAATTTTGCAAGTTTTGAATTGCTTTTTTGAAAATCAAAATCCGGGAAACTAGTGTAAATACGCGTGTATACGCCCGTGGGCCGAAAAAGTGCGTCAACCAATCAGAATGCAGGAAACTGAGCAAGGTCATAATAAATGGATATGTTGTGTATCCCAAGTATATCCCCGGATGTCATTTCTGTACATAAGCCAAGGCATTATGTAATTTACAAAAAAAAAATATTTCATTGTCGTTTGATTAAGTCTTTACATAGCAAATTAATACGACTGAGTAAAGTCCAATTCAGTCTGTAATCATACGAATGATTAACAATCATAATTATTAAAAATTTTAAAAAATAAAAATGGGTAACTTGAAAATTATCTTTTAATTGCAGTTTTTCATTTATGGCAAGTACAATTTCCGAAAAAATTGAAAAAAAGCAATAAAAATGGCATTAAACGGCCTTTGTAAAAGGTCCCTGCTTTGATGGGTAAGTTGTTAAGTTGCTATAGTGACTGTAATCTCTGTTGTGATTGGTGGATTTTACTGGAAGTACTTAAAATGATTGGCTCAAGAAACTGCCCGATTACAGCCAACTGTGCGATTACAATTTTGCAGATTAATTAGTGCAAAATACAGCAGTTAATGCAAAAATCACATTTATTAAGGAAATTGTAATGATTGTGATTTGCCATGTTGTTTGTCGATAACACGCATGCGTACCTTTTTCTGTTGTGGGTGCATTCTCGTACCCAGAGCCCACACGACCAATGGCTCTGGGTACAAGAATGGTTGTGGGTGCAGTTTGCTTTTTCTCATCGTACAAGGGGATTCTGTGTCATCCGTGACAAAAAATATGAAATACGTTTGATAGTTGATTTATCTGTCACAAGCGACAGAAACACTGCAAAAATTCCCGCCACACAAGGCAATTTTGTCGACCCAACTTGTCACGAATAACAAGTGCGCGCTGAAAGTTCGCCAGTGTGCGACGGGCTTAAGAATCCAGAGAACTCCAAATTTAAAGGCCTTTTTATGTTCTAATGTTAGTGACGTGCTGATGCTGAGCTCGATGCATTGCAATGTGCAGTTATTGTCTTTACTGTTATTTGCCATCGGCGTCGGAATTCTCGTTGCTAAATGTCCCTACTAACAAACCTCCTACTGAACCACCAGTTACAACCCGTGGGGGGAGGGGGGACTCCCCTGAAAAGTGGGTAGGGGTGCTCGACGGAAGATTACAATACCCTGCAAATATTGAGAGGGAAGAGAATATCCGGAGTCATTTACACGACAAATGAGTAAAATTAAAGTTTTAATCAAAACTTATGAAGGAGTTGCTAAATAAATTTATTTGCGCTGAAAGTTTTAACCTTCTGTGTTTAGCAAAATAATATACAATATTTAACATAATGAGAATTCCTATGTAGTATCTACTTCTCAAGAATAAAATCCCTTCTCTTAACGAAGACTGACTGCCTAAGAATTGCACCAGGCAATTCTTTACAACTTGGTTAAATGCATTTTAAAAAGAGTTTGGATATAAAAACAAAATTGTGTACAGTTTTGAACACTCACAGAGTGTTTTGGTATTCTTGACTCACCAACTTGTCAATATCTAAAACCTCCTCACAAACCACCAAACAAATTCTAATCTAGATATAATCATGAGTTTAATCTACACCGAAAACCAAATGCAATCACATCACTTTCCTTTAATGATCAAAATCTTATTCTGTATCCAAGTTACATAGAAAATGAAATTGTTTTTGGATCATAAAATCAGCAAAAATTTCAATGTTGAGTACAAACGGAGGGAACAATTATAATGTTCGTAACACTTAAATAACTGGCTAAGAACATTTTGGCTCAAATAATACTAAAGTAATACTGATACTAAATACATTTCAGATGTTATAGAAATGTTATGCAACTTCAGAATATTTATATGTAATACTAACGCACTTCCTAGCTCTCGAAAGTTTATTGTAAATGAAGCCGAAATAACTAAAGTATTATCAATCACAATCACAATTAAAAGAAAACTATTTTTACACATTTTGTTTGAACTAAAAATAATTGCCTGCACCAAAACCTTCATACTGCAGACATTGCAATTACTGATTCAAGTACAAAAGTGACAAGAATGCTCAATCTTTTTCGCTATGTGAATACGAGCTAAAAATCGGATCGATTATTCACGTACGACTATAACTTCTACTGGTTTGCCTTCCATGGTTTTTTCCTTATCATTCCAAAATACACCAAGTATTTATAATGCAAAACTTGAAAGGGAAGCATTTTTCGAACAGGTTTATATAATGTAAGCACCTGTGCACCTTTTGGTTAATCGGGAAACGCTGATAGGAATCATTTTCCTAAATTCAGAAAATGCAATTTATTTACAATAGATGCCTAAAAGTGAACAATTGAGAAACTTGTTGGTTATATCATATTCTGCTAATCCAACAGAAATTTAATATGAATCGCTTAAGCTTCTACAACATCCGATGTATATATTTGTATTCAATGCTGCAATAGAGTTTCAATTTTGAAACCAATACTAGTCTTTAACTAAAGGTTACCGACTTAATAATTTAATCATCACTGAAGACCACAATCAAAATATATGATTGAAGAGCTATCTTTATTTAGCACCTACTTATGTTCTAGAAGCTTTGAATTTATCAATCTTTAAATTTGAACTTGTTAACAAATCCAAATAGGAAACCATGTTTTTTGATATCCACACGTTTTTGACGGCTGTATGTCATGCGGACAAAAAAAACTCTTTGACTTTAAACACAATACATTATGCTTTAATTTTAAAATACTCCGCTAATGTTCTTGGTTTAGTAGAAACAATCCAGACTGTATTAAATGGCAAAACAAATTAAATGGACCTTCCTAAATGAATAATTACAACTAGCAAAAATATCTTGACATTAGGGAACTAACTAGTAAATAGTAATAACTGCATTTTAGTTCACTGGAAAAGAAATATCAATTTATTGCCAAATATCTGGGCATGAATTTGTAATGTAAAACTTGCATGCCAATGAAATTCAAGAATCATTTTGCGACATAGGGATAACATGCTCTTGGCTTGGCAAATATTGCAGGAGCTTGATATATAAAAAGTTATATTTAAGTACAGTAATGTAATACTGAACACGAATGGTTATTGCCTTTCTTGCAGAAATAATTTTAAATTAAAAGGTCATGTACTGTAATAATCAACACATATCTTATACTACTCACTGAAACAGACAAAAGTCAATCTCTTGGAGTATATTGACTGTACACAATCATTGTAGTTAAGTACCCAAATAGTTTGTTTACACAAAATTTAGCCTCCACCTAAAATTCTAGCATATTTTCTTTTTCCTATATCTTTTAGAAGTCCTCTGGATGTATATGATTTGCTTCCTTGGACACACTGCAAATTTAATTCCCTTGACATATCGGCATGTATGTACCTTGTACATAATAGTGTGCTCAGCTAGTCCGGTTATATCCCAATTTACCTTGAAACCCCTGTTGACTCTGTATTATGGTTTCACTCTAGAACAATATTTGAAGTTCCACCTGGAACCATACCAGGTGTTAGCTACTTTGTCTTTGCACAGGTATTTATAGAGACCGAGTCCACCTTGCATATGGTTGCATCATAATAATTCAGTGCCGCTTCATATGAAGCGATAAATGATCAGACCTTGAGAAGCACCTATCACAGTGCACACACTTGAAGGGTTTGGCACCAGTGTGCTTTCTGTAGTGTCTAGTGAGTTCATCTGATCGCGCAAATCTCCATGTGCACCCATCCCATGAACATTTATAAGGTTTCTCTCCAGTGTGTGTGCGGCGATGGGCCTTTAAATGCGAACTCTTGGTGTAAACTTTTTCACAACCAGCATAATCACATTTGTGAACTCTTCTTCTTTTCATTAAGTCTGACCGTGACCTGAATGAAAAAAAAAATCAAGTGACTCTTGTTATCAGTAAGAAGGAATTTGTCCCATGGGAGGGGGCTCCCAAAATTTTGGGGTGAGCATGTTCGCCATAGAATTCCAATGGAAGAGGTACAAATCTAGATGTGGTTAAGGACAATCTAAAACCATAAGAGGTACCACCCAAAAGCGAACATGCAGACAACCATACTGATATGACTGACATATAGGCAAATCTTTGCGAACGTCATTATTTACATTCTGCTTCATTGGCATACAATTCTAGGTGTGTAGCTAACGAATAAAGATAAATAAGATTTAAGTCTACAACTTTAGAATGCTTGTTGAACTAACGAGATGAAAATTTTGATGCTATTTAAGCAGTTTCTAAAATGATATGGTGATTACAAAATATTCAAAACAGCTGGGTGGCAAAGCCGTTAATAAGCCACATATTCTCTGTACAATCTCCATTAGATTACAGGAACAGTGTTTAGTATATCACTCTCATATTTTCAGAAGATGTTTAATTTACAAAACACTCTCAATATATACAGTGCTACAGTTTTCGTAACATTATTAGAAACGGATGCACGTATGCAAATGAAGGAAAAATGTAAACAAAGATTTGTCTATAGTTAGCTGCTAATTTAAGGTAATCAAGTTGAACTTCCAATGCACGATTTTATGTCTTTCATTGATGATACTGAGGAAGCACCAAAAGGTACCACACTGTATGCAATGTTAAAACTTTGTCTCGTGAACCCTAAGCAGTAACAAATCCTTGATGAACATTCCTGTCTTAGGAACTTGCATTGTATGAGGTTAAATTATTTAAGATTTAAAAAAAAACAAAGAAATAGAAAAAAAGGCAGTGCCCAAAGATTTACTTTGTACAGTACTGTTGTAAACCATTAACTGCCGCAGATGGCACCCCAGAAACCGACCTGCTTCTTACTGCTGTTGCTTTAAAGCTCAGTTGGAATGAGCACTACAGCACTGGTATTTAACAGATCAATTTCATCAATCCATGAATTTTTTAACACTGGTGAGCACTACAAACATCAACCACTGGCAACGAGACAGTACGGTTAAAAGATTTATGAAAAACAGTGAAATATAATTTTTTTTATGCTTTGTAGGACTTGGTTATATGGAACAAAATACCAGGACACAAAAGAATACATGCTAGACTTAAAAACAAAACACAATTAACAAGAGAAGTGTGGTCTCTTTTGTTTCCAATTCACAGAGGAAATAAACACATTTTTTTGCGTCCCAGTATGGCATATTTTGTTTCATGTGAACAAGTCCTGCAAAGGGTTTATCAACAGAAATAATTGACCCAGTTCACAAATTTACTTTGTTTGTAAGATCTCTAGACAAAGGTCACAGGCCACAGGCTCAAATTTGTTTGAAGCAAGAATATTTTGACAGGCTTCTTCTTGGAATTTCTGGATGACTGCAAACTAAGATTGCAGGGTTGCCACTATTTACTGGGGGTTAAATTCAAGGACTTTCCCAGGACTTTCCAAGTAAATCCAGGACCTTTTACACCAAACAGTTTTACTGAATTGCAACTGGTTGAATTCTGACAGTGAAAAACAGCCAGTAACAGAATTGCACTTGGACAAAAATCAGGCATTGCCAAGTCATGATTTTGGTTTTAATATACTGTCATATCAAAAATATATTATCAATATCATTAACAAAAATCTTTTTTTTATTGTATTTGGAAACAGATGAAGAATTTGCCCATTCTAGGATTTTCAAGAACCATGACTTAAATTCAAAGCCTTTCTAGGCCCTGGAACGTTTTCCATGATTCCAGTCCAACTTCCCAGGATTTGCAAGGACTGTGGCACCTATATATAGCTGTTAATGTCACAACCTAAAAATAAATCACATTAAGGGATTCACTAGCGATGTGATCCACATAGCTGGTAATGCATGCTGTAATGGTTCTTTTTTTCTCAATAAATTCAACTTGTTCAGAAATTAAAATGTAACGTTTAGTCCAGATCAGTGAGCAGATTTGTAAAAGATTGCTTAGGTCAGAGACAGCGAAAAAACTAGGTTTAATATCCCTTGAATAAAATTATTATTAATTAATGATAATTTAATATCCCTTTAGATAGTTAAATTGATTATCAAATTCACTTACTCAGCTCGTGGACTTCTGGACTCTTGCATATTTGAACTTCCCTGACCACTAAAATAGTATCGAAATAAAAAAAAACATGAATTCATACAACATAATGAAAGCATTTGGTTATATCACAAACAGGGAAACAGTAGTTCAGATGGCAGAGGTGAATGGAGTGAGATGGTACGGGCATGTGTTAAGGAGGGATGATGGGCATGTTTTGAGAAAAGCGTTGGAGTTTGAAGTGAAGGGAAAGAGGAAGCAAAGAGGACCGAGGAAGCAAAGAAGACCGAGGAAGCAATGGAAAATTCAAGTGGGCAAGGAGAGCAAGAGTGTTGGTTTAAAGGAGGAGGATGCATTGAATTGAGCGAGATGGAGAGTGGGGGTAGGAGAGATTGCTTCCAGAGTGGGGTAAATCCGACCACCCCCATTTAGAGGATTAAACCCAGATCAAAATTGGAAATGACATTGATTGAATCATTCAGAACACCAGTGCTTGCACTCAGATACAAGTTCAGTCTTAGCATAAGATTTCTATGATAGCACCAACCTGCGTCACTTCCTGAATAAGTTCTTCTGCTACATCCTCTGGGAAGAACTTGACTCTAAACTTAAACTGCAAAGGATTTTCCTTTTTCACCTCCTGACTTGTAACCTAGAATACATAAAGAGAAAAATTAAGATAATTAGATTTCCCGGTTAGTCTGCTAAGGATGGAACCACGAGTTTTACATTTATAAATATTCACAAGACTACACACAAAAACTGTAAGAAATAAAAGTTAATACAATTTTTGGAAAATAAATTACAACTTTTTTCACATGCTTTCAACCCTGCAACTTAAACAATGATGCAGCTAATTGAGCGATTCTTACAACAGCTTCATGATGCTGAAACATTCAGTTTTATCACATCAGTTCAATGAAATAACCAAACAGGTCACAGCGGACCAACATGACAACTTCACATGTGGCTTATAGACTAGTGCATATATGTAGAAATTTTTTTATTTATAAATTTAGTGGGTGTATCTAAGAATTCTGCTTTTTTCCTAAGGATGGCTTGGAAAATTTAGGTTAACTATAGCCAGCCTTCTCAAAATGTTTCTGAGGAGCAGGTTATATTAAAGTTGGAGGCGGTTTTCTTTTTTCCTTTTTTCTTGTTGTTAGTAAAAATAACACATTTTCTGACGGCAAGGAGACGGTCAAATTCCCAGAGGCAGCGGCTCGTTGAGCCGGCTGCCGGCTCATTTTGAGAAGGCTGATAGCATACCTCAGAACTACTGTTAATATAATTCTGCACCTTTGTTTTTAGAGAACAACAAATGCACAGAACAAACATCATGTTATTACCGACAGTTGCAGGGTATTCTATAGTAATTCTAAAAATTTCCTTCATCTACAGGAAGTCTTAAGAAAAGAACATAAAATTTGTGTTATTTGCAGCTATTTTTCCAAGGGGTTTTTGAAAATTACTTAATTTCTAAAGGGCTATGCAATAAAACATATGTATAATACATATACCCTTCTGAAGACACCCAAGATAAGAATTTCTTAGCGTTCAAAGTGATAAACTACCTCATCCAAAGAATAGGGTGTGGATATTAAATGGAATAGCCAGTAACCTCAGACAACAACACCATTTCCATCTGATAAGTGAATCAACATTTTAAATGCATGGCAAATTGGGTATGGTGGCCTTTCATTTTTGGTAGTAGCTAAAAATTGCCTGATATAACTCAGCCTTCAATGGTAAAAGTACGAATTCATATCAAAACGTCTTCAACACTCTCATAATTTATAGATATATAATCTTTATGACATTTCCAAGAGATATTCAATCCATTCTCTATATATTTTGTCATGCAGACATCTGTTTTTCGACTAAAACTATAATTGGACCAAATACTCAATTACTGGTGAACAAATTTATTAACTATAGTAATCATTAAACAAAAGCACAACATAATGGCGCCAGATACGATCTCTATTGTTAAAGACAAAAACATTTCGTGGCATTGCACTATAATGCCGAAGTACTGTATCATGTTTCACTCTCAACCACGAGGAAATACCAAATGGTGGAGTTCGTTCATATGATAAATTTTTCTCGAATCTTTGAGAAACCTATTTAATAACTTAAAAGTTACTCAAGATATTAAGAGAAGCAAAACAAAACACGCACTTTTACTTACAAAATTCGAATGCTCAAAGGGAAGCTTTTATGCTTCTATTGGAATATAATCAGTTTCTGACTGAAGAAAATTCCTGAAAATTTTTATCTTACAATCTTTTCGAAATATGTTTCCACAACTTCCTTATATCTTGCTTTTCGAAAATAAAAAGTTGCTAATTTAGACAACAATTAAGGAATATATATCAAATTCCTGGACTAAAAATCGTTTACAAGGATTTTTAACTCACTTTCTTGTTGAGTTTGAGCCATGTTACGAGACCCTTTGTATCAATGTACTGCAAACCGAAAAACCATATTTCTCGCAGCCCAATAGTTTTAACCACCTATAAACAAAACCAAGTTTCGTTATTAAACACACTTCAAATAATGGGAACTTTTCGTTCACTAAAATAAAAATGATAAGTAAAAAGTCGATCGCGCGACTTTGACAAGAAAAATATCTCGAGGTCAAACTTACTTGATCAAAAAGTTGTTTTCCGGTTGTGCTTGGCTGAATCGCAAATTCTAACTCGGCATCCATAGTGGTTACCCGAACATTCACCTGAGAAGATAAATCAGAATTCACAACACGGATTTCATGAATTTGAGGAAACTATATTGAACGGAGATTGCATTGAGTATCTGCTATTATGCGAGCTCTATCACGCAAATAAAATCATATCAAAGAATTGGCAGGTGAAACAGAAAACGAATAAATGGACAACTCAGAACAACTCACCGGCTTCGGCATGATGCTTATCTTCGCTCCAGCAAAACTTCTTCAAAACTTTTTATAAACAATAGCAGATGAACAAGATGAGGTTCCGAAATACTCGGTTTAAACGTCTTGCACAATCGCCTAAAAAGTAAATTTAAATATGAATCGAGAAAAAGAAATTATTCTATAAGCACAAGAGAAGTACCAGAGAAAATCAGAGCTAAAACACAACAAAAAATAAAAATTATTCCAATACTACAAATAATTACAAATAACTGAAATTAATAAATTTCGACGCCCCTATTTCAAAACAGGAGATGATTTTTAAAAATTTCCACCGACACGATAGAGTTCACTTGGCTAAAAACAGCCATTAGTTCTCCATTCCAGCCGAATCACTTAACCTTCTTCATAGCAATAACTACCTGTGTCCTAGGAAAGGCTGTAGTTGATGCAAAGCTCCCTAATTTACGTCTTTCAGCTTAGACTATGTACAACTACCATCCACAAACTTGAAGTCAAATAGATGGGTGTGACGTTGGCCGGAAAATCCATTATTTCGTTCAATTGTCCCACTACCCTCTAGTAGAGAAATACTCGGGCTCAGGATTCGCGCGTTAACTCGGTTGTACTAAACTCGGTGTACTAGTCCGAGGAAAAAAAGTATATCGTCAACTCCTCTTGTAATCGAGGCCATAAAAAAATTTCAGTTAATCGATCACGCCCTTTGAGCAGTTTTAGGGTCACGGTAACAGGGTATTGGTACTGGTAGGACTCAGGGTTAGCAATTAGATTAGGGTTTAGACTTTTAGATGTGCATGGATAAACTGCCGCTGACCAGCAGTATTCGCGTTGCGCGTTCTGTACTTATAAGCGAATCATTGTTTACATTCTGCTTCATTAGCATACAACTCTAGGCATCTATAAACGAACGAAGATAAATAAGATTTTCAAATGAGTCTAAAACTTGAGAAAGCTTGTCGAACTAACAAAGAGATAAAAGTTTTGCCTCTATTCCAGCAGTTTCTAAAAAGATATGGCGATTCCAAAATACTCAAAACAGCTGGGTGGCAAAACCGTTAATGAGCCATAAATTCTCGGTAAAATCTTCCTTAGACCACAGGAACAGTGTTTAGCAAATCACTGTCATATTTTCAGAAGAAGTTTATTTTACAAAGCACTCTCAATGTACAGTGCTTCAGTTTTTGTAACCTTTTTAGAAACTGGCGCACGCATGCTAATGAATGGGAGAATGTAAACAAAGAGCTACCTATTCAGCATTCTGCAAACTACACCCGCCGGCGCCGGTTGCGTGAATGCTTTTCTACTTAAAATTCAATACGGGTTCCTAAAGTTGCAAAAATTGAGTGTCAGAAATGCTCTGGCAGAACTATATAAATTAGATTTGCGTATGCTTCATTGGATTTATTGTCAGTTCTTGTTTGTGACGCGTCGCATTTTTCATGAATTTGCGATTTCTATGCGACCTAGAGGAGGCAAATGTTGAAATGAATCAGTGTTTGGTAATAGGCCCTTTGCAGTTAGACGTCACGTGACCACAACCTCCTTAAATTAATTAGTTACGACAAAATGATTTTCAGAAATGGAAAGAGCAGGTTGAAAT
>JAOBAY020026720.1:0-14479 GCA_025331085.2 Zoanthus sociatus | reverse complement strand
AAAAAGAGTATAGTGGTTAATAGACAGAAAATTACAATGTTTCTTCTCACATCTCACACTACAATAATTAAAGGAAGTACCTTCTGTCGCCTTTGCAGTAGCACTAAGAGTGACATAGCCATATTCACTTAAATAGATGCTATCTGTCGATATGTCGCCGCACTCAATACCGACACGATTGCCCGCAGAAGTGCATGATCCTATTTGAGCATGTAAGGACTTCAGGCATTGATAACTGATCGCCCAAGCCTGTTCTTCGGTAATGGGGCTATTCAACACCTTGCAGATTTTCGACAAGTGCATTTTTGAAGCTTCAGTCTGTTTCCATTGTTACTTCTTGCAAAACTGTTTTGATACCAGGCTACGAACGTTTTTGATATGCAGACCTCTTCAAAAGCAAAAAAAAATTAAGTCTAACCTTGACGGTCATGTATCACTAAAATGCACAAAACGTTAGAAATTTTAAGTATACAACTTAGAAAGAAAACGAAAATACTTTCTCGGATCTTTCATCGCATTTTAACATAAAAAGCAAAACATTTGAAAATCTGTTAGGGCTACATAATTTGGGACTTGCCTTGTCAGACAAAGTGAGAACCCTGATAATGATGATTAATGATCGAAAATGATTCAAAATTTCCGCCAAAATTCTGAATCCGACAAATATAATGATCAGCGGTGTTGCTGGTGCGCATGAGCCCTTTAACCGCTTTCGTCATCATTTTGAGCTGGCTGCCATATTGTTAGGAAGACAGGCAGAGAGGTTCTCAAACCTTTCTTATTGTTTGTGACTGCCTGCTTTTAGTGGTTGCTTTCAATGATCTGAAGAATGTCAAAACCTGAACAAGTACTAAAGCTTGAGCCCTCAACGGAATTGAGATTCCGAGGTAAATGTTAATGCTAAAAAGCCTTCCGATTTTACGTGTGTCACGCGCGTACGTTCTACTTCTAGTGTGCTTTGACTATCATTTTTTAAACGTGCAAGAGCTTATTTATTACTCAATATTAAAGTTTTAGGATCATTTAGTGGTTTCTTTTAATTCACGCGATTAGGACCATTTACGGAGGTTATTACAGCCACACTGAAACTGACGAATCCAACGGAAAAGAAAGTATGTTTTAAAGTAAAAACCACAGCACCGAAAAGATACTGTGTAAGACCCAATAGTGGAACAATCGATGGAAAAGGAGTGGTGGATGTCGCAGGTGAATTTATTTGTTTTTGTTTTGTGTTGAAACAAAGTTTTTATCTCTTGAAAAATTTTATTTTAAAAGGTTTTTTAAATAAATTGTTTAAATATTTCAAAATTTTGTCAAACTATGTTGCAATGTAGAAAGTACTACAGTATTTCATGACACGTTTTCAACTCGGATGGATTACACACGATTTGTTCTATTTTTAAAATGTGTGGTATTTTTGTTTTAAAGTGGAAAAACAATTTTTAGAGAGAGGGTGTATAATTTTCGTGATACATAGTAGGTATTTGGAGTCTTATAACGTGTTTATTGCGTTCTTGGTTACAGTTATGTTGCAACCGTTTGAATATGATCCGAAAGAAAAAAGCAAACACAAATTCATGGTACAGACGATGTTTTTGCCTGATGGATTCTCGGACTCTAACGAAAACTTGGTAATTTAACTGTAAGAATTTAAAGTAGAAAATCTTGACAAATCAAAACTTTCTAACAACAATAGGTGGATTAAGTATGTAGTAACAGTTCAATAGGAGTAAATTTAAATCAAGAAGCAAGACGGTTTTTAATTATCTGGTGTTTCCCATCAGTTTTTTGATTTAAGCTTTTGAAATTATTTTTGTGCAGTATAAGATGGACAAGATTTCATTACATTTTGCTCATTTACAAATCAATACTATTAAAACAGGATTGTCAATAAGTGTTGGCAACCAGCATTATCGCTGCCTACTTGAATGTTTTCGGTAGCAGAAATTGGTGTAAATAGGTGGGAAAAAAAGCGTACAACCAAAACGCTTTGACATAAAAAATAGACAAAATAATCATGCCGTCTACCTTCAGAATATCTCTGCTAACTTCAAATCTTATTGACAACCCTGTTAAAATATACAATAAATTTTACACAATCAGAGACATTGATGAAAATATTGTAGCACAGTTTTTAAAAGTGTATACATGAAAGTACTTGAAATTTAGTTAGATAACAATTTTTTTGGCATTTCAATGTAAGTACAAGAACACAGTGCTTGTGAGTTTTAGTTAGAACACAATACCTTTCTGCAATGAACTGAATACATTATAATCTTCAGTTAAGGGATCTGACTTTGATCGATAATTAGTCTAGTTGAGAATTTCCTAGCTGTTTAAATTTAATTAACTAAATCAGATGCTCTTTTGATGACTGTCCGGAGCATAGCTTGTTTAAAATGTTTGTTGTAAGTTTTATTAGTTGTTTACTCTTGAGGATGAACAAGTTGATTCTACAGATAGTCATCAATAATAAAGTTTTTCACAGAATTGATCTGGCTCGATTTTCACCCATCTGGGATAATTTGGCTGCTAAGACAATTTTTTTTTCTTCTAAACAAACAAACCCAGGGCTTGACAAAAACTTGAATTTTTGTTTCCCTGGGACAAGATTCAGCTTGCCAGGGACAACTTTCAGCTTGCCAGAGACAACTTTCGGCTTGCCAGGGACAACTTTTGGCTTTACCCAAGCACTTGCGAGCCTTGTCTGAGCACTTGTCTATTGGGCAAGTGACTATGAACAGTTACTTGCCCAACCTCAATATTTACTTGTCCCTGACAACCAGACGGGGGTTTTGTCAAGCCCTGCAACCATTGTAAGATTGGTATAAAAATATGATTTTTAAGAGACACCCTATAATACAAGTTTGCATCTTGGTTGCTGAAGAGGAAAGTGTTTTTTGTAAGGTAATATTTTTCCTTATGTCTCAATTAGTGGAAAGAGGCAGCCTCAACCTCGCTGATGGATTCAAAGTTGAAGTGTGTTTTTGAGCTACCAGCTGAGAGCTCTGTAGTACCAGTAAGTATTTTTTGTAGTTGTTTTCAGAGTTGTAACAGACTTAATTTCCATAACAGAATTGTTGTAATCTGCATAATCCAGGTCTTCTCAAATTTCGTGTCTGATTCAACAAACTCCTTTGTCCCTTCCTGTTATCATTTCATGCATCAACCAGTCAATAATTATCACAAACAGCTGGCCAGACAGAAGGCACCATTGTTTGACACCTGTCTCAAGAAAAAAAGGGAATAAATGCCTTATGCAACACCACATACTGGAACCCATCACATAAACATCTTTCCAGAGATCTCTGTAATCCCCGGCGACTGGCGAAAATCGCCGTCTATTC
Organism: Zoanthus sociatus; assembly: GCA_025331085.2. Classification (NCBI taxonomy): domain Eukaryota; kingdom Metazoa; phylum Cnidaria; class Anthozoa; order Zoantharia; family Zoanthidae; genus Zoanthus; species Zoanthus sociatus. Next base: position 11,132 of record JAOBAY020026720.1, on the reverse strand, counting down.
ATCCTGGCCGCGTCGGCTACTCAGATCCAAATAAAAAAATTAATTAATACTTTTTTTTGCTTCCTTTATGTTTTGTGTGTCTTTATAAGTTCCTCTGCCGGGTACTCCATTGGGAGAACCCTGCTTACAAATCTAATTATCTTCTCAGAAACTTTGTAACCTTTTGAAATTCTTCCATAAAGCCTCATGAACCACTGAGTCAAAGGCTTTTTTAAAATCAACAAATCAGCTATCAATGCCATTTGCCTTTGTACCTCTTCAATAAGCCACCTTGCAACCAGAATCTGATCTGTTGTTGTTTTTCCCTTTCTGAACCTTGCTTGATGTTTCCTTAGTATCTTTTCAACTTGGCCCTGCTTTCTATCAAAGATTTCACGTGCAAAGGTCTTTGAGGCAATAATGAGCAATGGCACTCCTCAAGTAAACTTAATATTTCATGTCTGCATGGAGGTTGTTAGGAATTTCAATGGTATCTTAACGGATGTGTAAACTATTTTCATGTTTAAGAAGTTCTTTGTACGTAGGTATGTTCATGTTATAGAGCTTGTAACATCTACGTAGATCAGTATAAGGACTTTTATTCCGAGCTTTCGGGTTCATTGACCCATCTTCAGGGAATGATGTTTATAAAGACGTTAAAATTCAAAATGACCTTACTACATGCCATATGCGCGAGCTATATATTTCAAAAATAACGGTATAATGTGCGCGCGAGGTATAACAATGATATTGGGGGAAAAAAAAAACACATACGATATCTAACTATGTATAATCGAGTATGAAAATAAACTCAATATATAAATAAACAACAGCAATCAAAAGTAATGAATGAAATACAATCGGTGAATACAAATGAATAAATTAATTAATTATATAACTTAGGGATGATGTTTTTATAGTTTGGAGGTATAGTCCTCCCACAATCTCTGTTAAAAAGGACACATCGGAATAAAAATCCTTATACTGATCTACGTAGATGTTACAAGCTCTATAATATGAACATACCTACGTATAAAGAACCTCTTAAACTTTTATTATATTCAAATATCGCATGTTAAGTTGTAGTACATGTTATGTTCTCTCGTATTTCTACATAGAACAATTTGGAAAAGTCTTAAAATAGGTGGAAAAATTCATTAAGTACTTTTTGGTTTTAAAATCATAAACCTTATAGGATCTTTTGTTTCACTTCGCTTGTTTTTGATTAGATCCACAGAGCACTTGAAATGTTTGACAGAATGAAGGATGACCGGATCAGACCAACTGTAGAGGTTTTCAACATTTTGATATCAGCACTGGGAAAAATGCAAAAGATTCGAAAAGCTTTCAAGTTGTACAATGATGTAAGCTAGGACACTTGTTTCAATACAACAGGGTTTGAATACCCTGCGAGCAGAGATCTCTTATGTCCTCTCGTAAAACGAGAGGAAAAAGAAACCTCTGCGAACAGGCGCTCGATCTTCTGAAGTCGCCGCCGTCCAGAAAGCTGGACGTACCAGTCCGGTTTGAAACTAGTTTGACGGCTTTGTGGCCGAGCAACAATAGCTACCGCTGTATTTTTGGAGCCTGCAATGCTCGTTGCCATGCGACTATATTATCCGCCAAATTTTCGTCGTGACTGCGATCTTCTCGATGATCTGCACGTGGAATGACGTGTGCGGCGTCATGGAAACGGTCGCGCATGCTCGACAGAAGATCGAGCGGCTGTTCGCAGAGGTCTCTTTTTCCTCTCGTTTTACGTGGGGACATAAGAGATCTCTGCTCGCAGGGTAGGGTTCGAAGTAAGGCAAAAAATTCGTTTCGCAATCTTCTTTGCCGAAACCAATTTATTTATAACATTTGATATCGCAAATTCAAGGCATTCTTAACGCGTTGTATAAACATTTTCATAACGGAGAACAATATGGCAGTGTCAAAATGTTTTGTGTTCCCGGAACACTGGAAACCAGTCACGTGCACGCTGTGACAACGGCCATTTCGTAATTATTTCATTTTGAATTTCATTGCCGTAAAGTTTTTCATATAGTTTCAACACTTCATTTTAAAGAAATAAAGTATTGGATTCAAAACTTGAAAATGAATATTTACTCAATAATTAACTAATAAATAAATATTCACGAAAGTGTAAAAGTAAGAAAAATGTAACTCGCAAAGATAAAGATTGTCTCACAAATTGGGAATTGGGACCTGCTAATTCGAGCCCTGTACACAATGTATTATAGGCTCATAAGAATTCAGAGACTTGATATTAATTCATTTATTGTTTATTTCATCACAAAATTCTAGGAGAAACCAGCAAAAAGTCGCTAGTGGGTGTTAGTTATTGTTCCGCATATTCAGTTAAGCAATGAAAGCATTTACTATGTGTATTGAAAAATCTATTTATAAGTTTTATGTTTCACCAGTACAAACAATCCACAAAATTTAGATTTTACAATCTGTACTTGTATTTCCCAAACCTCTTTTATAGATGAAAAAATATGGCCTCAAGCCAACATCTCACACATACAGTAGTCTGTTCAACGCCTGTGCCGAATCACCGTCTCCTGAGCATGCGCTTGATCGAGCTGAAAAGTTGTGGAGTGAGATGTCGTCAAAAGCTAGTACCAAGAAGCTGGAAATGAATATCATCACTTGCAATGCAGCTATGAAGGCATTTGCTCTCTGTGGCAGCCCAACTACTTCATTTGATATTTATGATATGATTCTCGAACAAGGTATCATGCCGGATGTCCACACCTATGCAATGCTTTTGACTGCATGCGGCTTTGATGCTGATCAAGGAGCCAGCAAAGCTATTTATTTACTGGAAGAGATGCGTGCGCATGGCGTTGCACCCGATATTTATATCTTCAACCATGTTTTAAAGGCTATTCGAGATTCTGTGGCTCTCAAAAAGAGAAAACAAAAGGAATCAAGATTACTTGCTAAAGATCACGATATGAATGAAGCGACAACGTTTTCAAGTGAACAATCAATCACTTCTACTGATCTTAATAAAGAAAGAAGTTCTCTTGAGAACATTTACCAAAATACGGAATTTGTCTATAAAATTAAAAAAGGAGGAGTGAATGAACAGAAAAATAACATCAAAGTAAAAACTGACAATAAAACGGGAACCAATTCGAATGTTGTTGAACAAGAGAGTAACAAATTTCCAGGTGCAGAGAACTTTCTCCAGTGTATGGCTATGGACGAAGTGACACCAGATATAAGGACCTTTCATTTACTACTACAGTTGGCAAAAACAGTTGACTTAGAGGAAGAAGAATACTTGTTAAGAATGTTGAAAACGTTTGGTATTGTTCCCGATGAAGTGTTTCTAAACACTTTGATACGACGCCGTGCAGTAAATTACAAGCTTTCTCATGCAAAGGTAATTGTATTATTTTACTCTTGTAGTTACAAATGACGTTACATCTAGATTTCAAATGGGGATGTATACAGGTCTCTATATACTTTTGAAAATATGAATAGATTTTAATTTTAATTTAGATCAAGCCATAGTTTCTGTCGGTAGAGTAGCTAGTTATATTCGCGGTTAGCTAAATCAAATTATGTTCATATTTATAAAATTTTACTTTCTGACGCTTTTATTGTCGTTTTGCAATCATTATGCTTTCTGCTCTCTAATAATCAGTATTGTATTAAGTCTTTGCTATCTACTAGTATTTAGATTCAATACATTAATATTAATTTTCGTTTGTTCAAATTCAAGACCAAGTCATAGTAGCTCTACAGTACTAGTGAGCCATGAAGCATGTGGCTCTGTTACACAGCGAAACAGTTAACCCTAATCCTAACCCTATAACCTAATTAAGGGTCAAGTTAGTTAAGGGTTAGGGTTAGGGTTAGGGGTTAGATGTTGATTAGATGTTTCGCTGTTTTGCTGCTGTTTTTCACTGTTTCGCTGTGTTTAGCAGTGCCCCGAAACATGATATGGCGTCTGCCTCTAGCCTTGTTGCTAGAACTCTCATTTTGTTAAGCATGGGAACGTTGCACCGCGTTCATTTCCTAGTTTTTATTGCTCATCAGAATGTAACGTAAGCTGCTTTATAATTTTTTTTGTTCCTGTTCTTGTTCTTGTTCTTTTTCTTCTGAAATTCTCTCTTCCTTCTTCCATGCTAACTTAATTAGGTCCTTCTCCTTTCTTCTCATAATGTGTCCGAACCACCGTAGTCTTGCTTCATGTATCTTATCCGATCCCGCATGCAGCCACTCCTGCCTGAGTTCTTGTATCATCCTTTTAATGAAATGCCGATAATCTACCTCAGTATTCGCATTTTTGTTCTTTCTAGATGTCGTTCGTTCTCGTCCGTAGAGCCCACCAGAGGCATTCCTGGACACGTTTTAGCTGTTAACATACTACCGAAATTTAAATAAATATCATTTGATATTGATCAAAGCAAAAGATCTCGTGCACCTGTATTTAGTAGTCTATAATACTTTCCATGTGACAGAAACTGACAAATAGGAAGCCTTGTACTACAAGATTTAGTTTCTATTTGTACATATTCAATTTGGGTCACATGGATATTTTTTTTTGGTAAGCATAGAAAAAGACATCCCAAAAAAACTGTTTTAAGCACGGGATTAGCTCTCTTACAAGCAGATACGTCCCCGCCATGTCTCAGAGCCATGCACTCAGCATAACTGGTCTCACAACAACAACCTGAGTAGTTTTCTGTCTAACACTGCACAGGGATTTTTATTCTTTATTTTTGTAAGTTGTACCCTCAAACAATTCTCCGTCTTTTGAAAGGAACTCCTAAAAATGATGCAAAAAGAATACCCTGGCTTAAAGGCAAGTATACGAACATATCAATCACTTGCTGCCGGCTGCAAAAGAAGCGAAGATGGTCTTCAGTTGCTGAATGAGACGAAGGCGAGTATTTTTCTTAGTTTTATGTACAATAACGAAATAGAATTATAAAAACATTTAGGCTAAGATCTGACCAACTTTTGGCTTAGAACAAACCCAGGGTTCCATTTTGATACATTGTACAACAATTTTTAACCACAATAATTTTCTTATCATTTGGCACCCTTGTATTATGCATTAACTAATGCTATGGCTGTATAAACAATGATAATAACTATTTGATGGGCATCAGCTACTCACAAATTAATAAATAGCAAGGGTTAATTTAGCTAAACGGCTACGCCAGACATAAATTTATTGGAAATATCAGATTCAAGGCAGAACATGTTTTTGACTTTAAAGTTCAGAAACAATAATTATGATAATGATGATGATAATGATGATGATCATGATGATGATGATGGTGATGATGATGATAATGATGATGATAATGATGATGGTGATGATGATGATGATGGTGATGATGATGATAATGATGATGATGATGGTGATGACGATGATGATGATGACGATGATGATGATGATGGTGATGATGATGATGATGGTGATGATAATGATGATGATGATGGTGATGATGATGATGATGGTGGTGATGATGATGGTGATGGTGATGATGATGATGATGATAATGATGATAATAACAACTTCTAGGTGTCAGTTCTTATTTAGCCGGCCAAAGGCCTACTAATTGGGGACACAATCTTTACCGCTCAAAGGTGGACGGAGACTTTTCACATGACAGACATACACACACATAAACGCAGAAGTCTTCGAGGGCCTACGATTTAACGTCCTTATCCAAGAAGATGCGAAAGTCTAACCTTTAACAGATGTTAGAGCAAAGGCAAAACCTTCTTCTCGATTATTTTAAGACCCTGATTGCTGGTCTGGCCGTAATTGGGACCCGAGCCTCCCGTACGATATACTGGCACCTTGCCTACTAGACTAACCAGGCGGTAATCAAATATTATGCAAACAAACAAGCAAAAAGGCCAAAACAGACAAACAAATAGTCGCAAATCACTAAATGTAAGGTTAAGAGCTAACGAGTTAAAAAATGTGAAAAGTGGAGTATACTATTTCAAGTATCAACTTTTTATATAATCATTATCTAAGAGATAATTGGTCAACAGCTTTTTGAAGCATTGTTGAGACTTAAATTTAAAACTTTCCTGAATCGAATCCAGATTTTGCCTTCCAGAAATCGTATGTTCAATTTCCCATAATTGGTTCTTATTTTTGGTAGGTGTAATGACTTTTTAGTAGTCTATGCATTCTGTTTATGTATAGGTATTTCCCCATGCAACAACTGAAAAACTAGGAAAGTATATATTAACGTTTGATACAATAATCTAAGGACAGATATATTTACATAATGTGTGGCTTTTGATATAATATCCACACAACATTTTATTATTTTCAAAGCTTAAGAAATCAGTTTCTTTGATTTAAAAAAAAAACTTGTTCTGTTATGATTCTAATACTGTGAATGTCATGATTAAAAAAAACTCAGTTTAATGACCTTGGTCTCCATGAGTTCTCGTAGCTCAGTGGATGGAGCCCTCGCCCGCGGTTTGGGAGGTCATGGGTTCGAAGCCTATTAGGGACTCAGATATTTTCTTTGTCCCACGCTCGTGTCATTGTTGAATAATTCACCTTTCACAAAAAAAAACCTTTAAAGCGTGCAATACATGTTCATATTTTCTCTTTTTTATCCAATCCTCTCAATTGTTATATGGCTGTTAATGTCATAAAATGATCCACGTTTCCTTTTGTTATGCATCAGTTAACAGTTTTGATATCCATGGGATAACCCTGTCTGACATGTTTGCAATCATATAGACCTTATTCATAATAGGCGACCATTTTAGTATCCTTTTGTCTCCATTGAAATTTGCCTTACTAACCTCGTGTTCGAGCAGAAAATTCAAAAGAATGTCTTACCCCAAAGGAGGCTATTGAGGCTAATATGAATATGGATAAAAGAATACTTAAATGGTCGCCATTTATGAAATAGGTCTACTGGTATATGACATACTAAATTAGGTAGAAATACGAGAAAAGGTCGATTAAGAAGGAGATTGTTATAATCCTTATAACGTGGACCACACTCTTAATTTTGAACTTCGCGTTCAGTTTTAAAACAGACATGTTTCGAGGTAGAAACCTCATTGCCAGTGTGGTAATAAACTTAGTTTACAAATCTTTTTGTTGTGAATAGAAAACAATGAAAGTATTGAAAGTATTATATACATTAGCTTATAATTCAGCTTATATTTAGCCATTGTATAAAATATTTTCAATACTTTCATTGTTTTATATTCAAAACAAATAGATTGGGTAACTCAGTTTATTTGTTAACTCAGTTTATTACCACACTGGCGGTGAGGGTTGCCCCGGAAACATTTCTGTTTAATAAAAATGATGAGAAATTCAAAATTAAAAGTGTTATCTACGTTATAAAAGATGCGAGAAAGCATGTCATAGATTGAAAGTAGATTAAGTACATTCCCAGTGTCTGTTACATACAGATCAGACCAATCCATACTCTCCACATACTGTAATCCCCTCTTTCTGGAGGATTTATAACAAAGCTCTATCGTTTAGCAATTGATTTGTGAAAAACTCTTAATATTCTAGAAAGAGCAACAAAGTTAAACACTCTTTATAGCCGGCAGGAGGAACCTTTAACCTTTAACTTCGTTTTATTTTGTTGCAGGAACAAGGTTTGTCTCCCAATGCAGAATTTTATAGCAATTTGATCCAGAATGCAGCTGGACGACACATTTACCGCTATTTAACGGAGCTTCTAAAGGTCTGTGTTTTAAGGGCCATTTTTTACGTCATTTTCCTCTAACTAAAAAGGAAACTTCTTGGAGGAGAAACAAAACGGCCCTGAAGATCCACAAAGTCCACTTGATTGTAAAAGTAATGAACAAAAAATATAAATTTTACGATGAAGAATGATCATCAAAGGCTGTTTAGAAGCACTTTAATTATTTACCTGTAACGTAAAACAATCTCAAAAATAAATTAGAATAAAACCTAATTTATCAGTCCAGCAAAAATACCCTATGCCAAAAGTTATTTTTACACAAAACTTTATTATTTTTATTCTGTCCTGAAAATATGAAAGTTGTGATAAAATGACAATGACATCATGTCTGGGGGAATTCAGGTCCTGATAGGACAAATTACCGGAAAAAAAGGTATATAATAAACTTACAATAATTTATCAACAACACTTTCTTAATCTAGATCTGTATGTAAAAATATCAAGACCTCGGACTTAATATTCTGTCAAGACCTCGGTCTGATATTTTTCCATACAGACCTTGTACTTGTTTAATAATCTCTTAATAAAACATGATTAAATTTCAACAAGAAACAGCTAGATGATTCAAGTCATAATATATACTTACAGTTTTCTTGTTTGGGTCATTCCCAAGAGATCCCAGAATAACATTTGGTAGCAGAATTATCTCTCCATCAGGCAGTTCCTGCTCTCCAACATCAACAAGCTCAAGAGTCACGCCTTCAAAAGCCTCCAGTTTCTTTGAATAACAATTTTAAAGAAAAAAAGATTTAAAACAGTTCATTCTAAACCTTCACAGGGATCGAAATTGCAACCGATACGGTTGCATTTGCAATTAAATATTTCCTTTTACAACTAAAGATTTAACAGCAGTCGCAATTTGGTGATCATGATGTTGTTTTTAAGTTTGCAACTTAAATTTTACAACCAGTCACAAAAATCCAACCATGAAATTTTCTTAACTACGAGCCCTGCTTCATGTATTCAGGGACAGCAAAGTACTGTAAGTTTCAGTTGGGGGGACAAGAACACTTGGGAGGGGGGTAGGGGGAATTGAGCTTCTAGAATCAATATAATGGTATTTAAAAATGATAAACACAACTTAACAAATGGATGTGAATTTGAATAAATGAAGTGTGACATAAACCTCAGAAGCTCATTTATTTCATGTTGCAATTGAATCAATCAGTTTTTATAAGGTCATTTAATTGAAGCACAAATGAAGCAAAATTATCAGGGGGAGCATGTGACCCCCCCAACCTCACCCCACCCCCTCCCAATTTCCCTCAGTTCTCCTGTCCCTGGTATTTTTATTACTAATTAAATAGAAGAGGCAATAATTTATTAAACTATTACCATATTTTCCTGACCATAACCCACAAATTATCTGTTAAATTTACCTTAATTAAATATCAGAGAGAGTGAGGGAAATCTTCCAGTGCAGGTTATCTGTGAGATTCTGATCTGTGGTTGTAAATAACTTGTATTCTTAACAAAAATATTCTGCTAGATTGTACACGATACTTAAGCTTTGTTTATGTCAGTCAATATCCCATTTTTTCTGCCCACTGATACCACTTACATTGGCCTAAACAAATAATGCTGCCAATTACAACATCCATTGTCACACATGTGCACCCACACATAACCAGTAGTTTTTTTAATAGTTACGTTATTTGCTGAACATTATGTGATATTTTCACAACTAATTTGTTATTACAGTTTGATGTGTTTGCGTTCTCATGAATAAAATGTTTTATGATGCTTTAAACAGTTTTAAAAATGAAATCACTGATACATGTGGAAGAAATGAATCAGGGCTCGACACTAACTTTTCAACTAACTAGTCTAATGGCTAGTGTCAACTTAATTTGATGCTACTAGCCAAACGTTTTGTTTTACTAGCCATTCGTTGAAATTCTGAGATGTGTTCCTTGATAAAGACAGAAACTTGTATGTTAACCGGCCAATGTTGGCTAGTGGAAATAAAAAATCTTCTAGTCAAAACTGAATTTCTACTAATCTGTGGCTAGCTAGTTGGCTACCGTTAGTGTCGAGCCCTGTGAATGATTAGGGGTGTGGGTTATACGCTATAATCTATACATATAATCTGTTAACTATTGTTTCTCTTACAGATAAAAATATGGAGGTGTTGGTTATAGTCTGGAAAACACTGCATTACTTGTGTTGTAATACTAACTATCATATAGTATGACAAAATAAGAAATGTACTAAATAAATTGGTCAGACTCACATCTTTTATAAAATGAACCATCCTAGTAATGTCGTTCCTGTTTTCACGATTTGCAGAGACACTTGGGATAGCCACTGCATCCTTTAACAGCTGCACAAAGTCGTCCTGGTGGTGAAAGCAAATTGAACTCTAAATCTTTTAGTTATTTAATATTATAATTCACATATATATATATAGTGAGAGATATTTCAACTTGCCTCTGTGTTGCATTTTTAGATTGCTTCATCAAGCATTAAGTTACACTACAACTTTCCAACTGGGCTATATAATCAAGTTCATCTTATTCTATAAAGTAGCTAAAGGATGCCATGAATCGAGTGAGGTGGAGAGTGGGAGTTGGAGAGATTGCTAACAAAGTAGGGTAAATCCAGCCAACCCCATTTACAGGGATCAGCCCAGATCAAAATTGGATTGATTGATTGATTGATTGATTGATTGATTGATTTGGGAGAAAACAGGGTTGCTACACAAAAGTATATTAAATAAAAAACAGGGTTGCTACACAAATAATCATCTTTTGAGGCTCTTGGGATTATGTGCAAAAGCTCTAGTTAATCAATATACTATTTTCCTTGCACCGCATACCATTATACACAGAAAATGAAAAAGTCAAAGAAACGGCTGGTAAAAGATGTTACTGATGGGTACATCTGAACTAAGAAGACACAATTAGTTTGATCTTGTGTATCAGGTCACAAATCGTTTGGTCTTACAATTAACAATACAAGGTGCAATGCATGCAGTGGGAATCCTTGAGAAAGAAAATAATTTAAAGATCTACTAGACCAGATTTGGAGCAAGGAAAACTGGGAATGAAGCAAATAAGATGAATAGAATAGAAATCAATGTCATAGCAATGTATTTTGTATGTGTCTGGACATTGGAATCAACTATTTTATATGGTATAATAGCCAAATAATCCAATGAGGTGAAAAAATGGTAACATTTCCGTATTGGGGCGTACTATTGTTTAAACCTTACCCAGACCCTAACTTCTATAGTAATATACACGATGAAACTGTATGCATAAATAAGTACACCCCAATACGGAAATTATGCCGATAAAATTAACACATTGCGAAGTACAAAATTAAAAGACATTGTTAATATTTTAGGAAAATAGTTTAACTTGGATCCAGGCTTTTCTCGTTCTAGCAGCCCAGGCTTACTCGGACAGAGTT
>JAOBAY020026644.1:2403-14480 GCA_025331085.2 Zoanthus sociatus | reverse complement strand
GTCCAAAACAAAAGAAATAATCAAAATTCTTTTGTTAAGTGTCATCCAACATGGCCGCCATGACGTCAGGTGCAACCAAGCAATTGAAGTAGCTGGAAGTCCAGGCAAAGACGTCTTGATCAAAATTTCACCATCGAGTGCAGTACATTTTCTTGTTAAGCCGACTTAGTTATCAATGCACCACGCTCGCATGAAGTCCAGGAATTGATGGTAGCCAGCCATTCCAGATGAAAATCGCTCAAAAGCACACAGTATGCGTTTTCCTTTGTCAAACGCAATAAACAAAAGGTTTGGTAACAAGGACCAATCAAATCTCTTGTTATTTTGATGTGAAATGCAAAGCTCAAAAACTAATTTTTTGCTACTGTGTTTAACTGATCTTGCTTACTTTGCTAACTTTGTAGGTTAGCTATATTGATTTAGGGACTGGAGTATCGAGGACCGTCAAAGCCGACAACGAAGGGAATGCCAAGGACAATGGTTCTGAAGAATCGCATTTCTATTTAGCGCTCTTCTTCTTTGTGTAAGCTATTAGGGTTTTGTTTTCTCCTCCTTGAATTTTTTTAGCAGAAAATGACGGAAGGTTTTTTCTAAGAAGCTAAACAAACACTGAAAATATTTTTGTCATTTTGTTCATATAGTCCCGAGACCTCTCATGATATATAGACTTTATACGCCGCGAGCAGAAACAACCAAGCACACTGACTTTTCGACATTTTTCACTTCTTCTTGTTTATAAGATAAATTACTCTCGTCTTCAAAACTTTCTGCTGCTTTGCAGGGAACTCCATCATAAGTGTCTTCAAATAAAATGTTTTCCGCCATCTCAAACAAAAATGTTGGCAAGAGGTATGCTAGTGGCGGAAAACACGCTTTTTCTGTTTTATACTCTGATATATCATGGACTTTTGACCAATCAGCGCGCGCGCAGGGTCCTATCTATGTTAAAACGTTTTCTAAATAACATGCAAAACTTTCGCTCGAGTAAAAGCTCAAAAAATCATTTTAATTCATACATTCAGTGGTTTGAATCTATTGAAGCCGACTCGGTCATTTTCAAGTCTCGGGTTTAGAATCAAAAGGTTAACCAAAACTAAGTTAATAAGCAACTTTCGTTTAATGCAAATAATTCGCCGGCGCGATTGTTCAAAGCCAATAACGTGACTTGGAGGTATCTCTCCGATATACGGCCACGAGCGCTCATTCATTTCTTTAACATAAAAATTATGTTTTTTATGTGTAAAACTACTGATGATATGAATCAAAATGTTTTTTTCCCAGTTTCTACTCCAACGAAAGTTGTCATTTATCAGTTTATACGCAAGTGATTTGGAGGGCTTTTTGACGCGCGTCCGGATTTTTTCCGCATCCCTATGTGTGGCACTAGCATGTGTTATGAATTGGCTTTTGAGCAACTGGGCTCTCGTTCGCACTCAACCCAAGTCGAAAAAGTTTTAGCCGTGTGAACTTGGATCAAGAACCGCGCACTGGAACCGAGAACGAGAAAAGTTTAACTTGTTGTCAAGACAAGAAAGATAACATATTCATGCTGTGCGATTTATTGAAACAATAAAACAAAACATGTCTGTGACATCAGACTATATTGGTATTTCACAAGTAGCTTGGGTTCTTCTTAGAACCTCGGAAAGCTTATTCCATGTTGCGCTCTTTCTCCTCGTCATTGTCGTCAGGCATCTCCTCCACCAGATTGCGCCTTTTGATGTCAGGTTGGTATTTCTAAAATTACAAAAACAAATGTCAAAAGGGGCTGTACTTATCAATTTATCTATGGGCGGTACTTATTTTTTACTTTTTTTATTTCACTTGATTAAAATCAAACATACAAAGCAATTAACAGTTTACGTTTTTGAGCCTCGAAGGAATTAATATCGGTCAAATTAATGAAAGTTTAAAAAATTTCCTCCATTTTCTTGATCTTAATCGCTTCCAGTTCACGTATGTCGGTATAAATCAAAGTAGAAATTATCCAAAAGGTTTTATTCTTAAATACTTTGTACAATCAAACATCACACGTTTTTATGTCTTAAAATTCCAGTGTCGTCATTAGCGGCCGTGTCCTCATTACCCTTTTTTGATGAGGCTATGAACCAATACTGCACGATTTTGCTAATTCAGTGTCGTCATTAGCAACTACCCCAATTCCTCTTTTCGACACGGCTTGAAGAAATACTGCATGATTTGGTAAATTCCAAAACAAAGTAAAGAAAAAAACATTTAATGACAAATTAAAAAAATACAAATTCGGAACATTTTGCTAAACCCTTTACGATCCTAGTGGCCTATGAAGCTAGCGCTTATCTCCGGTTTCTGTAGGCCGATGAGAGTCTCTAGTTTCCCCTGTGCTGGACACTAATCCATTGCAGATCAGCTCCCAGCAGACGCTGGTACTCATTTACCTATTTCTATATCCCTATACATATAGGTTGAAAAGCTGACTAAGCGGAAAAGAAGGTCGCCAAAAATATTCAAATCTCGGCAAAGTGGGGGATCGAGCTGGGGAGCTTGTGGCTAAAAAGTATTAGTATAAACCTACTTGTGGACTAATGCAAATCCTGCATTTTGATTGGCTACGATACTAGTGGTCTAATAGTAATAGTCATCGAGTAGCGAAAAGATGGCGAATCAAAATAGTAACGAGCCCTGTTTATGGCCTGTTTTGCTATAATATCAGAGGATTTCATCGATAGTTTAATTTATACATCCTTTTTTGACCGATTACACTCTTTTTTTTTATTAATTTAAGAACAAAATTAATAAGAACATTGAGGCTGAAATAGCTTGAAAAATAAGAACAATACAAGAACAATCTGAGGCTGAAATAATTTTCTTAATAAAAGAATAAAAAGACCCTCAACTGACTGACTAACTGTATATATTTGTTAACAAGGTCTGAAAAGACCGAGGGAAAAACCAGCATATCTATAATATCATATCATATCAAGGTTTGGAACATACAACGATGAACTCTCGGCGAACCATAACTTTTAGATACGACACCGGACGTTGTTGTAGTTTTCCATGTAGTTTATACATAAACAAAGAAATCCACAAATGGCATCTCCATGCATCCATGGTACTCCATGACGTGCGCACAACAACATCTCAGTTAACCCTATTTCTCAATTGATGATTATGCCAATACTTACCTATTGCGGCTATAATAGTCTTGGATCGTCAGAGTCCCGCAAACGCGTGATCCGCTCCATCGAGACCCGAAGCCTCGAAATCATTTTGCCAAAATGCAGTCTGCAGAACTATGATCTTCGATTTTTAACAATTGACAACTTTTTACGAAAGAGAGCGCGTTATATTTGACTGCCTTAATGGAACTGTATGCTATCGAAGATTAATTTCAACGATTACATCATAACGCCTTAAATACTAGAAACAATGGGAAAACAGTAAAACTACCAAAGGTCAAACTGAATTTTGCACGCCGTGGTTTTTATTTTTAGGTGCCTCAATTTTTAATTCATTGCCGTTAAGTTTAACAAATAATAATTCTAGAGTTTTATTTAGGAAAGCTTTGGATGATTATTAATTTTTCATGGTTTTTATCTTAGTGCATTTTTTGCTTATGTATACTTATTGATATTATTAGTTTTTTTTTATTCTTAGTCAGCAGGACCGCATTAATAATAGTACTTTGTACTGAAGGGTTATCCTGGACTTAGTAAATATTCCATTTATTATTATTGTCAAAGTGATTTTTGACAAAGATATGTTTTCATCCTCTAGTTGCTTGAAGAAAGAACAATGAAGTCAATCCAGATGTCTACTTAACTGTTCCAACAATAGCTTAAAAAATTTGACAGCTCTATAGATCTAGACGTTTTTATGCGTTGATACAGCTTTGGCTCGTTTCCTTTTGACCGGAACTTTTGAAACTTGTAACTGGAAATGAAAGGAATAAAACAAAATATATAGTAAGAATAGAAAATTTGTTTACTCTATTCACATCAATCCATAACCAAGTAATTTCTGGTTCTATTTGTATTTTTGTCCATAAATCTCGTGCCCTCTAGTAACTATTGCAAACATATTTCCCAGTTACCAATTGTTCAGAAGCCGATTATAGTGCTACTTCAGCAAGGTTTAAATTCAACGCATGTTCTTGTTTCTAATCTTATCGAGGGTAAAATTACTCGGTGCAAATTGGCTTACGAGAGAGATAACCTTTTCTATAATCGAGGGCAAAATTTCTCGGCGTTGATTGTGAGCAGGTTTGTCTGGAAGTTATCGTTTCTACATCAATGGCTTCCCGGTCCGGTTAGCCTAAGTAAGTAAACGCTAGAAAAAGAACAAAATATTGGTTAAACATACTTCAGAAGTGGGTAGTAGTCAAGGAAGGCGAACAATGCCTTAAAGAATACGAAAATCTACTCGTTCGTTCATGACCATTTTTCGCGCCATTTTAGAAACTCTAACACGATCGGTTCTTTGTGGCTTCACCTGCGCGTTTCCTTTGAGAGTAAAATTGCAAGTTTTTCAAGTTTGTTTGCGACATAATGGAGAAAACGTGATAAACTGTTTTCAAAACTGGAATTCTTGGGAGTGAACGGAATATGACCAGTATAGTCGTTGCTTAAGTGAACTTTGTAATTTAAAAGAACGGTTTATTGCCATTGGCATTGCGTACTATAAAACCAGAAAAAACGGTTGTGAAATTTTAATGTTCTTTAATTAAAGAAAAGCACAGTACATTTGGTAATAAAAGATTATTAAACAGTCTCAAAAGAGTTTACACTTTGACTGCTCTAATTGTTTAAGAGAACATTTCTATCAAATGCAATTTTCAAACAAGGCATTTTATTTGTCAATTGTACAGTGCAGTTGCCGGTGAAAAGGAAACTAGCCAAGCCGTACCATATCATCATACAAAAAGGTGAGAACTGGCAACAAGCAACGAGAAGAGGATGAAAAGACGACATTTCTGTCACAAAAATCACTGTGTTTGTCGACATTCCATGGGCCGAGCACCCAGTTGAGGATTTTTTTGTTTATATGTACATTCTACATAAAAAACTACAACATCGTCCAGTGAAATATTTTTCTTACAATTAATTCTAACACTGACACACTGACTTTTGTTGCTGATTCTTGCAGTATGTATAACCAGTTTTACAATTTAAAGTTTGTTTACTGCTTGACACTTCAAAGTTGGTTTTCGCGCCTTTTTATTCTCCGTGCGTCCGTCGTTTTACTACGCGCGCTGCTTAAGTTAAAAATTGGCGCAAAAAAGCTGTCCTTATTTTACCAGTCCACTAACAAAAAATAGACCTCCGTACCCCGAAGTGAAGAAATGTTTTGATGCTTAAGCTTTTTATTGGCAGCTCTTAGTAGATAGATTAGCCAATCAGAATTAAAGATTAACAGTCGCCTACTAATAGAGATATAATTGCCAACGAGGCAGCCGAGCCAAGAGGCGAGGCTGGGAGGCGGCAGCTCATAATGCCAGTGTTTCTAAGCGAGTTCTCAGTACAAGCCGTAGGCAGAAAAAATCTCTATCCGTAAATAGTGTTGATAAAAAGCCATTGTCAACTGACTTGTGTTAACAAAGAGTCATTAATTGTTAACTTGTGTCTTGCTGGTTGACACGTAGCGATAGCTACTACACTTTTTTAATAAGAACAGTGAGGCTCCAACTGCCTGAAAAATAAGATCATATTAAGAACAATCTGTAGCTGAAATGAAAACGTTAAGGAAATGAACTTTTCTAACAATGGTGAAACACAGCAATCCATCGCACTTATACTCATTGTAATACTAATAAACTCCAACTGTAACAAATACTGTGCTGTACTATATACATATATATTGTCGTATATCTCCTTTAAAATTTGTACCGTTAGTCATTAAATGTACTGAAATTACGAAGTTTGGCGTATATGGCATATAAGAACAAAATAAGAACACTTTAAGTATCAAATTGCTGAAAAATGGGAACATTGAGCCTATGAGCAAAACTTTACTTATTCTTATTGAAAAAACTGCACTGTTAATACAGCATGGTATATTACTATCACTATAGGTAATATATGAGACAAAACTAAACAGCCTGATATGAATTAATTCCACTTCGGGGCCGATAAGCTACTTCTGCCACTCGGGAGCTCAAGTACCCTGATAACAAGTGATAAAACACTTATGCTTGATTTTAAAAAATTTAAAAACGACCTTTTGTCCTAATATCAATAAATCCTTTAAACGTTACTCCAAATAATGTCTTTTATTTTTCATTAGCTGATTTATCGAAAGTCACAAGAATACAACAATCGCGGTCAATATTTGGATAATCTTTTTTAAACTCATCAATTGAGACGCTTCTACTGTTAGAATTAACTAACAAGCAATCATTGAAAAAATTTAAACGTTTTTGATAGTAAAAAATCTATTACTTCTTCAATTAACACAAATCACGACATGTGTATAATTAGAACAACTGACAACAAAATATCAGTAAATTTTAATAAAACAAGAATGAAAAGATCTTTTTTCAAGTTAGCGAGTAATTATCGTCACAATCCATATTTTTGCAATATATAAATAAATTCCATTCGGTCAATTTTTAATCAATATATAGCTTTACTGTTTATAGGTTTGAATACTTTGATCCTTGATATTTTCCAGACTTTCCTTAGACTAAATCTCGTCAACTGTTGTTTATATACATCAAACATAGATGGGTCAACCAAAACTGACCTGTTCATAAAAGCTGCTTCGCTATGGCTAAGTTAAAATCAGCGCTAAACTATCAACACATAAAAACTCAACTTCAAATGCTACATTCAATGTCGTATTTTCATATTCCATTACAACAAAGTTACTGTTTCAAATCTCGCTGAAGAATGATTATTTTCAGCGTCTTACAATCCAGTGTATTCGTGATAGAAACTCAATTACGTTCGAGTGATTGCAAATAGAAAATGCTTTTAACTGCGATGAGAAGAAGATCCGGCTCAAACACTGATAACTGGCAGTCTGTTTCAAATGTACTGCACGCGTGACACATAGTTATACGTAGTCGCTGGCCAGTTCAGCTGAAGGCGACATTCTCTGTGGTTTTCGTTCCTTCTGTGACAAGTTCGTCACTCTCTTGACTGCATCATTTCCCGTAATGGCCATGCAACTATCCGAGCCAAAAAGAACCGAAGTTGACCTGTTGAGATGGCGGTTACCTGCCTCCATGTTGGCAGTTTTCATCATTTGCAACTGAGAGTACAATTTCTTGATTTCCTCCTGAAAGGTGCAATTTAGCAAAGTATTAAAATGACTGTATTTTGGATAGTTACACATTTAGCTTAAACATTACCTAAAAAACTGAAAGTATCCAATGATATATTTCTAATCAATCACATTGATTGTAATCGAAATAATGTCAATAGTGAGCTCTGCGACACATCTTTCCCGCGTATTTATGCTTTAGTTTCAAACAATGAACCATGGGTTACAAAAGATATAATGAGAACAGAAATACCTCGGCGAGAATGAGAAAATAAGTAAATAGTTCTATTTAAAGATTTATTGCCTCTGTAAAAAGACTTGTGACCTACTCAAACCCTTCATTACATTTCAAAAACAAGACAACATTTTTTAACTTCAAGACATGTTTTGTTCGAGCTTCGATCATCTTCAGTTGTGATAAAGTTACAGTAATATGCTAATAATTTACAGTATATTATAAGAATCAGCTATAATAGACTGTCTCTTAAACAATGAATTGTAAATTACAAAAGAAAATTACAGCTGGTTAAGAAAAATAAAAACAAAAACATTTAACAACTGTACATTAAACGAGAGACCTACATTTACATGAAAAAGTTGCTTGTCATTATATACTGATCAAGTACAATAACCAAGTTGTCATCACTTGCCTTTACACTACAATCATTTAACTTGTCTAAATTGCCGAATCAGCTCTCCCACCTTAGGAAGTCCGTAAATAATGTACCAGTTTTCCCTAGAGCTAACCTGCAATGGATTAATGTCCTGCCGCCCACAGTCTCATTCACTTAATACTACAGATAGTGGAGACAAGCACTCGCTCCATGAGAGCTAACCTGCAACGGATTAATGTCCTGCAGCCCACAGTCTCATTCACTTAACACTACAGATACTGGAGATAAGCACTCGCTCCATGCGAGCTAACCTGCAACGGATTAATGTTCTGCCGCCCACAGTCTCATTCACTTAACACTACAGATACTGGAGATAAGCACTCGCTCCATGAGAGCTAACCTGCAACGGATTAATGTCCTGCAGTCCACAGTCTCATTCACTTAACACTACAGATACTGGAGATAAGCACTCGCTCCATGCGAGCTAATCTGCAACGGATTAATGTTCTGCCGCCCACAGTCTCAGTCACTTAACAGTACAGATACTGGAGATAAGCACTCGCTCCATGAGAGCTAACCTTCAGTGGATTAATGTCCTGCAGCCCACCGTCTCATTTTTGCTTAACACTGCAGAAACTAATTATCAGCAATCGCTCCCTGATGAAACACTTTGACACATATTTTTTTAAAACTAGAAATACAAAATTCTTAAAAGTATCTTACATTTATATCATGAAGGCGGCCAACTAAAATGATGAGAGTTAGTAGTGCATTATGAAGACCTTGCAACTCAGGATTTTGTCGATAGACTCACTGTCTCCTGATTTCAACTTGACGTTTTAAGATTTTCTACAATGGTTGACAACCTAAATCAAACTGATAAGACCCTACAGTCGAAAGATTGAAAGTTTTGAAAAGGCTGTGAACTTGAATTTAAAAATCCTATAAACTTTTACTATGAACACAAATGAGCGCAATAAAATAATTTTGACAAAAAATTTTGATCCTTGTTGCGTTCGACAAAGGAGAACACTTTCTAATTTGGTGGCCTGTGCAAAATATTATTTGGGGTCGAAAATGGACTTCACCACCCAAGATTTACCTTTTTCGACGTCATTTTGAATATATAAGTAATGCATACATAAGCACGTGGAAACTGTCTTATTTTCAAATCATATTAAAACAGAAAAATGTTTATAAAATTTACATGTTCAAATTACAATTTACATTTATTGTAACTAATTGTTTATTTTTCTAATAGAAATATCTTTTACCACTGTCGAGCGCACTCTTAAACTTTGATTACCTCTAGTTATAATTAAATATTTACACTGACCTTAAGGTCCTCATTCTCCTGGGTAAGATTTACACTACCCTCCACTGACGTCCCCCCTGTATCACCAGGTTTGAGATTTAGTGCACGGCCCTTAGCCGAGGCGATACGCCCACTTGTGTCAAATACGTCTCCGCGCCCTTTCAATACACGAACAATCTATAAAGGAAGGGCAGAAAAAAATCCATCGTTCATACCCCTTTATTCCATTTACCAGAACTAAAGAGCTCTTTCCGTTCAAAGTGTCTGTCTGACCACGACTTCTACAAAACGTTTGATATTAATGCAAATTATTAAAACAAAAAAATACATAATTTAAACTTTTATTGAAGGCGTCAGTTTTTTATATATGTGACTGGTTTTAACAAGTAGAAACAGCAGTGCTTGAAACATAACAAGTGGATAGTAAAACATGCATTTGGTAAACATTTTTTCAACAAACATCGAAATCATGAGATTTGCCAGAACCTAAAATTTAGTTTTTTTATTTGAAGTCGTTCAGACGCGTGCAGCCTTGGGACATCCAAGATGGTGGTAGGTGAAAATAACGAATTTCACAAGTTTTAAAACTCAACACAAAAAATTCTAAACAAGCTACAACTTATAAACTTCATACTATTGTGTACACGTGATGTTCATTCATTTTGTAAAAAGATTTTCGTTGTTAATGACAAGGATAATATTTTTTCTTTACATTACCACCGGTTGAATTTCATAACTGGGGTTACCTCTAGTTTTTAAAAACAAATGGACCAAAATTGCCTTGAACACTTTTGTAAAATGAGATCAAGAAAAAAATACATGCAGCTAACCATAGGTAGATAACGGATAATAGATAGCTAGAAAGGTAAATAATAAATAGTTAGATTAGTAGGATGTAATTAGGTAAATAATAGATAGCTAGAAACGTAAATAATAGATAGTTAGATTAGTAGGATGTAATTAGGTAGATAATAGATAGCTAGAAAGCTAAATAATAGATAGTTAGATTAGTAGGATGTAATTAGGTAGATAATAGATAGCTAGAAAGCTAAATAATAGGTAGTTAGATTAACAGTATGTAATTAGGTAGATAATAGATAGCAAGAAAGCTAAATAATAGGTAGTTTAGTGGGCAGAAGGTAAGTAGGCGGATAACAAATAGCTAGATATATGTAGATTATATTTGGGTAGGTAGGACTAAGGTAACTTGATAGATAACAGATACCTATATAAGAGTTCAATAATAGCTGTTGGTAGATAATGGATAGTTATAGAAATAGGTAGATATATAATAAATAGAAAGGAAGAAAATAGGTAGTTCGGTAGGCAGGAGGTATACAAGTAGGTAAATAATTGATAGCTAGATAAGTAGGTAATAATTATAGGTGGGAAGATAACGGGAAAATAGGTAGGTATAGGTAATAGATATTTAGCAAAGTAGACAATAGGTGGTTCACAATATTACCTTAGGAACGAAGACTAACGAGAGTAGTAGTGTAACTGTGAGCTGCACGCGAAAAAATTCTAGCATAAAATTCATGTCAGGACCGGCCAAGCTGCTGATGAACAATCTATAAGTAAAAGAAATAAAGTAAAAATAAGAGTGACAAAAAGTTTGGACAATGGTTTGTAGGAAAGAAAGAAATAACTACCACTAAATAAAGTATTCTTTTTAACCCAACAACACCCGGAAAACTTCTGAGCCCATGACGCGATTTGAACCCACAACCTTTCGAACAGGTCGTAGGTACTGTAACAAGCTTAAACGTGCATGACTTCTACAGAGTACTAGAAATAGAACTTTTCTCTCTAAGTCTGAAGAACTATTTGTAACAATAAGCTGACAAATCCCATAAGCGACACATAAGATGACACACAAGTTGCATTATTATTATTATTATTATTATTATTATTATTATCACTATTATTAATATTATGATGATGATGATGATGATGATGATGAATTGTGTGGCTATTACGTGGGATTATTCATTTGTGAGAATGTAAACTAAACCAAACTATTCATAAGTCAAAGGAAAATTTGGGCCGGGTACCGTATCCGGTAGATAAGACGACCATTTGTCTAAACTGAGTCCTGTTTTCAAGGCCAAAAAGTGGGTTTTAGGTATTACCCTCTGTATAAGCCGACCTCCCTTTTGGAAGTTTAATTGAAACCAAGAAATATTTTTTATATCAGCATTAAAAGCTGAACTTGATAATGTGTAAATGGCTAACCAGCACAGCAAAAAAACCCGGCATTTTACTCAAATTTTGAAAAATGCAAAATGTAAGGATAATTTAAAATTATCCTTCATAATGCTCGCGTTTTATGGTTTTTGCATAATTTGGAATTTTACCTTGCCTTTTACTTGCATTTTACTTTCATTTTACCAAGCGTAAAATATGCTATAATCCTTTTGCGATAATGCAAAGAATATTTCAACTTTTCCTTAAATTTTCCTTCCGTTTTCTTGCAAGAAAAATTCCAAATAATCCATACGTTTTCCATTGGATAAAACGTAGGCATTATGTAAGTAATGCTCAAGTTTTACTTACATTATTCACAAAGGGGAAAATTCGAATTTTCCATTCATTTTACTCCGGGGTTTATGCGAGTTTTCCTTTCATTTTCCTGTAGGGATTACGCGAGGAAAACTAACTCCGTAAAATGAAACCGTTTGTCTTATGTTTGACCTACATTATCCACAGAGGGGAATATGCGAATTTTACCTATTTTTCTATTCATTTTACCCAGGGGTTTATGTGAGTTTTCCTTTCATTTTCCTGTAGGGATTACGCGAGGAAAACTAACTCCGTAAAATGAAGCCGTTTGTCTTATGTTTGACCTACATTATCCACAGAGGGGAATATGCGAATTTTACCTATTTTTCTATTCATTTTAC
>JAOBAY020026596.1:0-14482 GCA_025331085.2 Zoanthus sociatus | reverse complement strand
CGCCTGAAACTTGGTCAAAGGCTGCCAGGAAGGTGGAACATGATGGAAACGCAGAGGTGAAAAGTGGAATTGGTAGCAAGGCGGCCAAAGGAACAACAGAGTTGACAACAGGTGAGCAGGAGTGGTTGCAAGGCCAGTCAGAGAGGATTCGGAAACATTGCATCGCAAGTCAGAGATGAAAGGCCATTTAAGGGTGTGTCACTGAACGATAGTGCCGGATCCGAATCGGCTTTGCTAGTTTCGGCATCTTGTATAGCTTCAGGCTATCCTATATCAGTGTGTCTCACAACTACTACGACCGCCACCACCACCACCACCATCCTGCTTCTGATGCTGCCTCAGCTGCTGCTACATCTACTGTTAATGCTACGACTGCTACCTCTACGACGACGTCTACTACTACCACTGCTGCTGCTGCTGCTGCTGCTACTACTACTGCTACGTTCACTGGCAGCACTGCTGCTGGTGCTATTGCTACTGCCACTGCTACTGCCGCTACTACTGCTGCTGCTGCTGCTACTACTACTACTACTACTACTAGTTACTACTACTACTACTACTACTACTACTGCTGCTGCTGCTGCTGCTGCTACTGCTACTGCTACTACTACTACTACACGAACACTACCTACTAACTGAAGTACTTAAAACAAAAACTTTTAGTTCATTAACTTAAAATTCAATTGTTACCTTTTTCAAGTGTTTTGATGCCTTTTGTCACTTCTGCAATGACTTGGACCAGCTTTAAAGAAACAGTTTAAGTGGATTCAGTATACAAAGTATTTTATAGAAAAATCCATTGACTGACGAGGGAATTCCACGCTAAATTTCACGCGAAGAACCCATATTGCTCGAGTCGCACAGCGTGGAATTTGCGAGTCAGGCAATGGATTTTAATTGAATCGCATAGCAGTTTGTTTCTTTAAAAAAATTGGTGGTCTTCTGCTAGCGCGGGAAGGAACTGTTATCTCATCCGCTAATTTTACAGGACATTTTTTGGTTGGAACAATTCATAATTTATTCAGGTCAAATCTCACAAAATTTTTTAAAAAAAGTTAAATGGCATCTTTATTGTTTGACATACAATGATAACAACTCAGCTCTTTGACAATGATTAAAAAGTGAAGCTATACAAGACGACAAATTTGGTCTCTGAACAACATGGAATCGTCCAATGAAGAGACACTACAACAAACCGGTGGCTGTCGGCAAAAAGTCATAAACTCCAATTAAGCAACTATTCAACATTGTTTCAGAAAAAAAAATTATTTATTATGAAATCAAACGAGGAATGCGGCTGCAGACAGAGATGGATGGAGAAGCGATGTGGAGGCCTTATGTGCCACAAAGGCACGAAGTAGTTAGGTAACAGGCAACAAACGAGGTATAATTTAAATTAAAAGCTTGTTTTTAGAGCAACAAAGTCGAACCGAGGGAAACTGAAACAAATTAGCTTCTTGGTTTTGTCTCTTCTGTCGAGCACTTTTAATAGCTTTTTTAACCGCTTCAAAAATTCAAACTTTGGCTTAAAGTTTGGTAAATCGTAAAACTTATCACTTTGTTTTCCATAGATTACCGCTTTTGCTAAAAAATATACTTACGGAATTAATATTTTTTTGTACATAAAGTAAACAAAACAGTTTTTATGTTTCGCGTAAATCTAGCACGGTTTACTATTTTGCCTTGCGTCAGCGATATCGCTTCATGCACAAGTACGACTATACGCTAAATCCAAAAATGGAGTAGGTGTAGTCAGGAGATGTCATAGTTTCTATAACAAAAAGTTTGCCACTGACTCTTGATATTTTCTTTATTTTTAGCAGACGTTTCGGCTAATACTTAAGCCTTCACCAGTGATATGAAAACAAAATTTGTTGTCATACGCTATTTTAAATTAACATTGCGCGAAGCTTTCACGCGTGACCGTGTAGTTCTGATGGCGTATGATGGCGACCACTACAAACAAATTTTTGACTGTGCCATGGGTTCTCCCATTAGTCCAGTTTTAGCTGACTTGGTTGTGGAGAAAATTGAGGAAACGGCGATTTCCACATTCCTGCACCCTCCAAAATGGTGGTTTCGCTATGTTGACGATAGTCATTCTTGTTTAAAAAAGGATCAAGTCGACGAGTTTCATAAACATCTGAACTCAATCAACCCATATATACAGTTCACTTTGGAACTAGAAAACAGCAATGGGCAAGGCTTACCTTTTTTGGACACCATTACAAGTAGACACGGTACAGAAATTCAAGTGGATGTTTACAGAAAACCGACACACACCGACCGTTATCTCGATTTCTTTTCCTCTCACCCTTTGTGCCACAAAAGATCCGTGGTTAACACTTTGCTGAAAAGAGCAGACAACATCCCATCACACAAAAGAAGACGAGAAGAAATGCAACGAGTCAAAACCGTTCTACGAGATTACAATTATCCCATGTCTTTATTCAAAGGTGCGAGAGGGCATTAACCAAACAACCAAGAGCAATTTCAATGGCTTTGTACTGCTGTCGTATGTACAGGGCGTTTCCGAGAAAATAGGTTGCATTTTGAAATAACAAAAGGTCAAAGTAGCCACAAGCCACAACTAACCATCAACAACCTTTTTCCGCGCCCCAAAGAGCTAGACGATTCTGACCGCCAGAAATCAGGCATGGTGTACAAAATCAGTAGCACACAGTGTAACTTTATGTACTATGGCCAAACAGAAAGATCTTTAAAAACCCGAATTGCGGGAGCACAAAAAGGCAGTGGCAGGTTTCGACCAAAATTCCAAAGTTGCAAACCAAACCATGTCCATCATTTCAACCACAACATGGATTTTACTCACTTCAAGATCGTTGGTTTTGAAGCGAATTACCACGAGCAACTTTTCCTCGAAGCCTGGGTTTCAACTTTGGATCCGAACGCTGGAAACGACCATATTGTACTTTCGGAAGCCTACAAAGGCATCACGCGAGCATAACTATATGGTCACGCGTGAAAGCTTCGCGCAACGTTAATTTAAAATAGCGTATGACAACGAACTTCGTTTTCATATCACTGATGAAGGCTTAAGTATTAGCCGAAACGTCTGCTAAAAATAAAAAATATCAAGAGTCAGTGGCAAACTTTTTGTTATAGAAAATATTCAATGAATACTTGATGATATTGTTCACTGACCGCCTTCCGTAACCCCCAATGTTGACCTCATTCTTATTCAGTAGGTAGCTGGTCACAAAGGACCTATTATCTTTTCAAACGGTATATACACAAATTAAAAACGCAAATGTTCTTGTTTGAAAGACTATATAATGGATCACAAACACTTTAAAAAGTCACAAGTGATACGATGAGCCGCTAGTACAAAAGTTTCATGACCAGCAAATTTCCGGCAAAAATAGATAAATCAAATAAAGAATTCTCACCGTTCCGGTTTCTTTAAGCTGACCGGTCGCGTCACACACAGGAACAAACTGAATTTTGTCAAACATTTAATTGATGTACTGAGTATTCTCATGAAAGGAACAAATTTGGATTATACCCCTTGACCTAAGTCTCCAAACAGATTCCGAACAAGACACGTACATGGTACTGGAAGTTCAATTTTAAAACACACGTCATGTACTTTTGGTAAACCAGGAATCGGTAAACCATGCAGTATTGCACTTCCGAGGTTCTTCTAGAAAAAAGTGTTGGTATTCAATTAAAACTAAAATAATTGTTAGATAACGATGTTTGCTAGCAAGCTATATAAAATCTTCAAAAGCTTGTATATATTAGTTGATGAAAGTGATAAAATCTATGAATGGATGTTGATTATCTTGTAACTGAACTATAACATTTACATTGCACACAAAACTGCAGCGTTAACCGGAATTTGGTCTTCGTGAGCGTAATGTTGTGCTCAAAGGATCTAAAACGACTTTTGATTACGCGGCAATGAATATTTTGGACATTTCATAACGGTTCTTTATGGCAGGGTCCGTGCATCGTATAATAAAGGAACTGATGGCCTATTCAACGAATCACACTGTTTGTAATTCAATTATCGTAACTTTGAGCAGGAGTGAAACATCTCGAAAGAACTTTTTATCAAAATGTTGCAGCATATATTCTGCGTTTTTATCATAGAAATGTTATGTACATTGTTATTAGAAGTGTAACAAAATAAACCTGCATATCATTTGTGTTGCTAATGACGACACTGTGTATTTATGGACCAAAATCCGTGCATGTTTACAAAATAGATCATAAAACTTTTGACGTGGTGATTGGCGGAAAAGAGACATAAAAACATTTTTAATTGAAATAACTTTTTTGTCACCAAGTTCAAGGTAACAGCGGAAAGGCCAAAATTACTTAATCGTGCACGCCCGCAAATTCACCCCAAACCCGGCATCAAAAACAATTCGGTTATGTAATGCCTAATGGTACCAGACCTTTAAAGAATATGGGTGACTGTTGTTTACTATATATATCCTTGATTTATATGTAAGCTCCATTTATAAATTGTTTTTAGAAAAAATATGGAGCTTTACGATTGAAACAATTTAAACATATTAGTCTAACAACCTTTTATGGTTGATCATGAATGCTTCGATTCCACATGTAGTCTGAGCGACGCGCTTTAAGTCGATTAAGAGTTTTCATAAGAGTTTTTTGGATTGGTTGTAGATTCAGTGCGCCTTCTGATTGAGAGTTGACCGCATTTGTTTTGTTTTTTTATTGAATCAAAACAGAAGTGCCCAGTTTTGCTTGCTTAACATTCTCATAAAAGAAGATCTATTAATTATAGAAGCTTTGTAGGAAACCAAGTGTCTATAAAACAATGAAAACTTTGTGTTCGTTTCTAACAAATGAACTGTGACTTTGTTCTTTATAAATGCATCAAAGCGTTTTCTCACGGAATAATACACTTTGCCAAACAAGTATTTTCATTGGATTGAATAGGCAGTCATTTTGAACAAACTTGTTACATTGTTTATGGTCCTTTAATTGACTAGTGCAAACAGACGTTGAAAGCAAACGACTTGACCTCGCTTGAATTTTTTTTTCAAAATATGACAATGTAATTTCAAAGATAACTTTCATTTACACCAAATAGCCGCTAGTCATTAAACTTGCATCATAGCCAGACTTAGAGTTATAGATACTTTGTTAATCTCCTGAACGGCTCAAGATCAGTTTAATCAGTTCTGAAGCCAAACGTGAGAAGCCCACGACCACAAAAGGACGTTTCTATAAAGGGTGTAGGAAATAATTTAAACACCACCCGTTTGAGACAACAAAAAACAACAAATGTATGCGTTAGTTTTTTGTAATAAATTCCACGCAATTTCCTCCTGTACACTTTGGAAATCCACAATAAATCTTATCCACGTTTGCGTGATGAAGCACATTATTTAAATAGAACATATTTAGTTGTGGTTTAACTGCAGTTTTTAATTCCTTGCCGCCAGTGTTCAATGGTGCAAAAATCTTTCATTAAATGCAAATGAGTATGTAGATGTACATACATTTACTGATCAGTATTGAGAGTTTTCATTATATATTACAAAATTTACACAATGGGGCACGTATACAAGAATTCACACGCCTTAGCTGTTTAACATGGAAACATTTTATCATCTGGTAGTGAACGGACTCAAAGATAAACGATTCTTTCTATCCCGTTAAGTACAAATATATTGAGTCTTAAGTTTAGTTACGCTCGAGTACATTAGTCATTACAGAACTGAAACATTCATTTGAATGTTAAACTGTTTTCGTTTTTGGCTACCGCACCTGTCACGCAAAAAAATTTGTTACTTTATATTGTTGGAAGATACGAGTGCCTTAAGAAAGTGGACAAAATATTCTCTCATAAATGAGGAGCGCGCGAAAATATTAATTAGGGAGTACGTGAAAGCTCGCTTTCTTAGTCGATTTTTCGTCTACCGATTTAAATTACTAGCGCTTGCTTCATTTCGTTTACACAATCATAACTTGTACCTCATGAATACTAAAAATGGTAATTTCTACAGTTGTTTAATTAAGTAGCCCTGTTTGATGATCTCAGTGACAAGGTTTGCGGTATTACTAAAAGAAAGCTCCTTCGCCGCAACCTCAGCAGAAGTTCTTGATAACATCTCGTGATTATTCGGAGATTAATTTATTTTGCGGATTGCTTTGAATACTGGTTGACTTAGCACCTCTTATTACAAGGCCTCTTACTGCAGTTAAGTAAACAATGTCAAAAAAAACCACCCGCTATCATTAACAGTAACATAGTTCCCTTCTTCAAGTTCAAGGCGCACAGATTTTTTTACCCTGTTTCAAAATAACCGCGTTTATATCGAGTTAAGAGCTATGATGCTTACAACCAACTTTTTAAAAAAATTTAGCTGCGGTCGCGTGATGCGATAGCCGACGGCAATTTCCGCCATTTTAGCGAAATGTGCATATATTAATGTACGCTAGGTAAGTTCCTATTAGTTGTAGTGTATACAAAGGCAGTGACGCCAGCGGGGAGTTGGGACAATGAAATTTTCTAATACAATGTAATTGTCGGCTTATTGTGTCCACTCGGAAGCGTTTTTGATAACGCGTTTAAGTTTCGAAAACGTGTATATTACTGAGTCGGTGCTTCAAGTCCATTGCATAGTCTTAGAACTAGTACGAGAAACAGCGCGGCCGATACACGATTGAAGCAATAAAAGAAGATTTCACGCGTACAACCTCATTGAAGGACCACCTCAGAGGTGAGTAAATTTAATTTGCTGTACAAAGGGTATGGAACTTGTCGGATCGTGTTTCAAAGTGTCAAGAGACGCCCATTTCATGTCAAAACTCGACAACTTGGTACGAACTGTGTCCATGATATAAGATTGGGCTTGCCGTTCGACAAGGTTTAGCCTGCGAGTTATAGTGACTTTGTACTTTTCTGTTTGTTTAGATATCAAATTACGTACCATCGAAAGTACATATTTACAGACATATGATTCAGAGTAAATTGCAGGAGAAAAAAGCAATGGTTTTGCAGGACGAAACAAAATTTAATAGAGGTTACAAGGAAGTTAAGGACCGTGCTAGTCCTGCCTGTATAGTTAGATAAGGCAGTTTATGGGATTATGACTGGTAACAGTGATGCTGTAATGACTGTTATTCGAAAACTTTTTTTCTCCAATTTATCAGCGCATACTTTAAACCTTTTTCTTCTTAAAGTTTTCGAAAACAAGGATTTTGTTTTTTCAATAAACATTTAATTCGAGTTTTAAAAACTTAAGATTTATACACATCATGAATGAAACAAAACCCAATTTATGTTTTCAAATTGACCGATATTGGGCTTGCACAGACCAGACAACGTTATGTTGATCAGTGTTTTTTGTTGAACAAAAACTTGTTTTTACATTTCGAAGATTTCATTTTAATTTCATGTTGTAGTTTAATATTTTAGGCCCGGAAGTTATCATGATCAGCACATTGTTTAGCTGCACTCAGAACCGGTATATATCGAAACTTAAGCGAGATAGATTTCATATATTATCACTTAAGTACTGTTACTACTAAGGTCTCGATTACCTGGTTGTTATCAAAACGAAACACACGGGAAAATGTAAAAATTCTCATGCTCGTGAGTCAGAGAGATGTGTAGCCATTTTAAAATGTTTCAGTCTCAATTAAGTTGCAAATCTGATTTACATCTTCGCACAACATTTATTACAACGTTATAACTACAAAGTTTTCGTAATCGAGCAGCAGGTTCACTGGCCAGAATAATCTAGCGAATAATTACAGGAACGAGTAACTCCAAACGCAGGGAAAGAAACTACCTTTAAAACATTTTAAGTTTGGAGCTGAAACTGTTCTTAAACTACTTTGAAGATGATATATTACCATTAATAATACTTTCACGTTTTGCATGCGGTAAATATTCGAATCTATTGTTCGCGTGACTCGCTGACATTGTATGCCAGCATCAATATTTTAGTACCGCAGCTGGTATAGAATTAGAAACGATATCTTAAGCGCAGTGCAGTAAAGATTGTTTAACTTCCCAACAGCGAGTACAAGATATCTTTGTGTTGTGCGGCTAAAAAGTACGATTTCAAATTAGGCCTCATGTACTTCTTTGAAAATTTGTACAAAATAGGAAATGTATTTGCCAGCGTCAATTAGCAACTATGTTCTGTGATAATTATTCCATTTCTTCTTGTTACGCCGTGGCAATACATTATTAAATGCTAGCACCATTTGCTCTGAAAGAGTTAGAATCCTTGCGATAACAACACAGGCACCAATGCGCGACCTTGAGCTTGCCAATAACTATAATAAATCGTTTTATATATTTTCGCCTTTGTTGGTTAGAAAATCTAACAAATAGTCAACCAGTCTAACATTTAGTATTTACAACCATAAACGACAACTAACGAATTTATATTTGTTTATGTCAAATTTGTATGGTGTTTTTGATACTGTTTAAAATGTCACAAAAATCATCCTGGACGTTTATCAAGGTCCAACAAAAACATCTTGGAAAAAAATTTCTTATATGTGTTCTTTTTGTTCTTTATTCTGAAGTGAGATAAGTTGTAAATGCCCAGAATGTATTAAAACCAAGCAAGCGAAAAAATACATGCGTGACTTCCTAAAAGTTCAACTAAGTCAAGTGTAACATATATAATCTTTATATATATATATAAAAAAAACTACAGAACAGCAACCAAAATTCTTTAACTGCAGTGCAAAAAGCAATGATACTATTAGCTTTTTTCATCAAAAGCTGATCTTCCAAATTTGGCTTTTCTGGCAGTTTGCAAATGAAGTTCCAATGGAATATTGTACTAAATGATACATGAATAATTTATTATTAAAAAATTAAGTACAAAGTCTGACCAGAAAAAATATAATTTTTAAAAGCCAAGATTTTAATATTAAACTTGATATCTTGATGTTTCAAGTTCCATGATTGGTTTTGCAGCGTCTTACGTTCTGAAATATTATGAAATAAGTCGTTAATTACAGTGACCAATAAGATTTCATCACCTCAACTCACTACCAGTTTCACTAACAAAAATAACCCGCTCTAACCGCTAGATCCATATTAAACAATTGAAAAGGTCTTTTGTAATGACCTTTACAAAACCTTAATTTGGTTCTGAAACAAAGAGTTGGCGCCAAGTGGCTTATCCAGCTTTGTTATTGTAAAGAATATGTTATGATGTGTGAGTAGCAAAGTATTGTGCAGAGATACAACATTTTATTATGACATTGTTTTTAGGTGAAACTTACAAACTCTTCTGCTTACAAGAATAATATTCTCCAAGTTTGTAATGTTGCCGCGATGTATATATTTTCATCATTTTTATTGTTCGCGCACCAGAACAAAGCTGCTACCCTCTGGAATGGGAAAACAATTTGCACAACTTGTAAACAATTAAGTAAGATTTTGATTCTTTAAAACTTTTGTAAGCATTTTTGAATGGCTATTTTTCGCGTGAATATCAGTCTCAAATAGGGAAACATTTTTGCGCGGAGTTTGACGTTACTACAACAAAACCGATGGCGTAGTTACTGAAACTGACAAATTTGCATGACGACAATGAGAGCTAGTTTAAGGTTTGACGTCAAAGCACAGCGAGAAAGAAAAAGAGACCCTTTGTACGACTACAATACGTCTTGAATAGGACATCTAAAATTTGCTTATTACCAGCAGGATGAATTCCATAGAACAAGATTAAACACAGAAAAAATATAAAAAATAAATTTCAAGGGTTTTAGTAAAACTGTTCCGCAGAGTAACAACTTGTTAATAGCATTCCTTTCTTGCATTTTATGCTACGCATTTCCTTAAAAAACGTTTGTACTTCATTTGTTAGACGTTATTACTAAGTATATATTGACTTGTCCAAAGTAACAGGAATTTTAATCAGAAGACTCTGACGTTTTTGTTGACATAATTATCATTATTTCCCGAGGCATTCCACCAAAAGAATCTAACTAAAATTAAACAAAAGAAATCTTACGTACGTATGGCCAAAAATACACATTGCAAAGCGGTGTTTTATTGCAATAAAATTACCCACTAAGTGAAAAGGCTAATTATTTGTCTTGTAAATGGTGGGCAGTTGTACGAAGACATTTTGGCTTACTAAATTGCTTAAAAAGTTAATTGATTATAATCAAGACTAACGACAAAAACTATCCGAACCTATAAGGCTTAAAACTGTTTTTAATTTTTAAAAACATTTATAACAATTCCATTTTATCCTTGTGTCAAGCACGATAGTATAGTGAGTGTCAACACATGATATAGCTTTCTTTTCAGTTCTGTATTTTATTGTTAAAATTAGTCAGTTCTAACGTCAATACTCAATAGTTTTTAAAAGAAATAAAAGAGAAAACTTCGTACATAACATTCTGTCTTGAAGTAAACTGAATTTTTTGCATTATTTTTTATTGACTTTGAAAGACAATTTAGCCAAGCGTGTAAATTGTCAATGTATCTTACGTATAAAATGAAAGAAAACTGAGTCAGTATGATTTAGTTACAAAATTAATATTGAAATAAGGGCTTCAGATACTAAAACAATTGCTCAATTTTCTTGAAACAAATGTCACCAGCCGACATAAGCGTTATTACTCCGCTACAGCTAATTCGATACCAATCGGTGCACATCTATTTTCAATCTTAAAAACAAAATACAACTTTATGTTCCGTTTAAGCAATCAGTTATCAGTTTCCGTTGCTGAACCGCAAACGTGTTTATTTTACCTGCAAAATAACTTCCTCAAACGTGGTACAAATATAAATAAACCATGCATGCAACAAAAATACAACGTTGGACCGATCTTGTAAACGTTGATGACATTTTCCTTGTTGAATGTGCGCTAAGGAGTTGAAAAAGACAGTCCTTTTTTTTTCAAAAATAACAGCTTAAATTTTAGTGATTGTTGAGCCGCAAAGGAAGGCAAGATTTGAATCAGCGATGAAACAACTCTGAAACAAGTATTTCTTGTGTGCACTTATACTAACGGAAGAACCTCATTCATGTCGACATGTTTATTCTCGCATATACATGGTATTCAGCACTTCCTCGTTGCAATAACCGCAACCAATGTTTTTATTCGGCAACTGACTGACCTAAACTATAGTATACCTGACCTTGACAAGAGTGCAGAGTGGGGATCTACCACTGTTACGCTATGACTAGAGAGAAGAAACCGCATTGATTTAAAAATCATGTTGTACCAGTATTGCCGCTTTATGACCAACAAACAGTTTAGTTATATATAAATAAATTATTTAGAATTCAGTAATTAACGGTCAATACTATATTATATACTTTCATTGTCAAACCTTTTAGCGTATAGATGTTTTTGTTAAAATTAAAGTATGTTCTGTCAGCTGTTTCATAAAATCACTTAATCAGCAACTAAAACTGGATGTACTATAAACTTTGAGATTATCTTACTGGATTGTGTTCCAAACAAAACACTGAAAAACATATAACTCAATTATTACAAATAAGGAATCCAAAAAAGATTTTAATAAATCTTTTCATTACTGGCTTCCTGTATGCCAGGACTTTTTTAGTTTAGCAGAGCGGACTCCTTTAATAAAATAACTGATCTTTTGCTGCGAGTGGACTTTCTAACCTCAATACTGTCATAACTCAATGTTTAGACAGAAACAAAAGATTTTAAAATAATAAAAGTTGAATATGGTATAATTTCCTCGGCAAGAAATCGAAGGCGGCGGAAATAAAGAAAAACATTTCTTTTATTGGAATCTTAAAGATTCGTTTTAATTTTCTTGAGGAAACTTTTGTAGTTTATTTCAATCATTTCTGAATGTCAACAAATTTAAAACGTCCGATTAATATTTGCGGTCAGTTGACAGGGTTTTTGAAATTTTTGAAGATTAAACTAGAAAATACAAATTTTTTCATTATTACCTGTCTACGTTTTACTAAAAATATTCTAAACATTGCAGTAGTATATATATGCACACTGAGTTCAAGTTATTTCCGAGCGAACACAATAGTATAAACTATAGCTTTTTTACAAAACCACTGAGCTTTATCGAATGAGTCAAATCAAGAAATACGAACATGCTGAGTCACACCCAAGGGCTATAAACTATGGGCTAAAGAATTTATTATGACTGAAATATGGTTGAATGGCTAATGTTCGGCAGTGCAATATATTGCGTTAACAGCCCCAATATAGATTTTACAAATCGCATTAATTGTATATCAAGCTTCATGCTTCTTTAGACAAATAAAATGCGCCCGGCAGGAAGACAAACCTATAGTTTTGCAAATGTAGCGACTTACAAAATGAATAAACAGTCAACTTTAGTGCATATATGCTAAAGAACATTCTAGAACATTTGAAAATGAAATTCTCAAATTGACAAAGAATTTCCAGCATTCCTCAAAACGTTAAATGATCCTATTAGAAAAATATATTTTGTGTTTATCTCAAGCAGTGTTTGTGAAAAGGGAGGCGATACCACTTCAAAGGGTACAAAGGCGATAAACAAAACTATAGTTTAAAGATAATTTAGAACTTGACTTTTTTGGACTAATTTTTAGTTGTAAGTGTTGAATGAACTGAGGATATTTTCATCTAAGATAAACGATTTTTATGTGTAGTTAGCCGAACAATAAAATATGCGTATTATCTGCATTATACTATAGCTAAATTCTAAAAAAAACAATTTTATGAGCTCAGAAAATTATAATTAAGAAGCACTTTTTACAACTTCAACATATTTTTATTGATCAAAAATTAGTCTGCTAATTTTATATTCAATCACTGCCTTTCTGTCATGAAAGGATCAAAAGCAATCATGACATAACAACAAAATTTCAGAATTTAGAAATTTTTAAAGCACTAGGAAACGGAAATAAACGTGGAAGAGAAGAAATAATTACTAATGTAAGTTCCTAATAACAATTCCTTGGTTGCTTTTTTTAGTAAGAACAACAATTTATCAAGATTGCAAATATTTTTTTGTATATAATCAAGAAAATAAACATAGCTCAAGCTAGCTTTGAAGATTTTCAAAAAGATTATATTTTCTCTGTCGTCCTCAGTAAACTATAAAGTTTTTATAGTCGGAAATTATGCAGATTGTGTGGTTCGAATCGTCAATTCCTTCCTGTCGTCATAATTTGTTCCAGATGTAGCAAGGGCTGTCTCGCAGATGTCTTGTTCAAAAAGATACTGAAGACTTATACCACAAAACCATGTGCACGTTGTCAAACAATTAGGATAAAAAACGAACTATAACATTTACCATTTCAATTTCAATATTTCGTTTGAGAGTTCACGAAATTTCTTTATAACAGTTTCTTCCTTTTTTCCTACTATTTGTTTTATTCAGAAAACACTTAAAGTATATTTTGAGTTTTAAAAAATTTACCCAAAAATAATATATTTCGTGAGTGAACATTTGCATGAAATTAAGGATTCAATTTTTTTTGACAAAAGAAAACTTTCGAAAGTAACAACTTACAACTATCGTATTTGGCTCGAATGCATGGAAACGACATCCTTTGTTCAACGTCTGAACAGGTGAACTGTAGTTTCTGTTTTATAACTGAAAACAAAAGATTGAACAAACTGTTACTTTCATCAAGTTTTAAAGTGTTTTTGTCACATATATAAAGCTAAGATGAAGTTTGACTTGTATCAATGAGCGTTGAAAAGAGTAAATAGAAATGAAGCCGTTGCTGATCAATTAGTAGGACTCAGAATGAAGCGTTTGCTTTATTTGCTCTAGGAAATATTGACAGCAAAGTATCTAGTTATTGGGAAAAATCAAACCACCTACAAATATACTCAAATATGATTATTCACAAGTTGAAGGCTTTGTAGATAAACGCGCGCTCTTTTCCTTGTTGTTCTTTGTGATCGAAACACCTTTTCATTAGATAGTATATAAAGTGGAATGAGCAATGAGATCTTTTTTAAAAAAATTCTCTCCAGTTTAGAACTCTAAACAAAAAATAGTTTTAATATAATGTTGAGTGTCAAAGCAGTTAGAATGTCCGAGAGTTAGAAAAGAAACGAACATCTCATTAGGGCATGCTCATGTGGATAATATTCTATCATTGTAAATACATAAATTATCTAAATTTTTTATGATATCAGAAATCGAAAGATTTGAATAATTGTATGACATTTTTTCCGTCAGTACTGATTCAGCTTCACAATTTGGGTTAAGGAGAAACAGTATCTGCTGAGTGTTAATCTACCATGGATGAGGGTCCCGTCCAGGATGGGGAATGGATTTGGAATGGGATAAGTGAGAGGAGGGGGAAGGAGGATGAGGGATGATGGGGGGGGGATTGGCTTAACGGTCCATTTCCATTCTCTACTGTTGGGGCTGCGCGTTGGGTGTTATGGGTTTCTATTGGGTGGGGCATGCTATGGGGGTGAGTATGATCTTTTTCCATCGGGGTATGGGTGGTTGCATAGCATGGTTTTCATCATGGGGGTTTCG
>JAOBAY020026568.1:0-14485 GCA_025331085.2 Zoanthus sociatus | reverse complement strand
GTCCTACGAAGACGCAAGTTCTGGATGTTTATCGCTGTAAAGCTCCAAGCGCACTAGGTAGAGAGACTTTAGACTTTTTATTCGTGCAAAGCAAAGAAGTCAAATAAACCTCCTTTAGGCCAGTGGAATGTAACACATTCTACAGTGAAAAGATGAAATCACTTGTTTCCACGGACCTAAAGGCAAAACAAATTGTATTTACAGTAATGATTTCTTGCAATTTAAAGTTGACTCTGTTTTTGTTTTTCAAAAATGAAATCATTTTAAATAGAAATTTCAGAAAATTGTCTTTCAGAGAATGTGCACTCTTTCTTTATAAGAATGTTGTTTTTCGGAGCGAGGCTGGATATTTTAATTTTTTGGATGATTTTAGGCTGAAAATATTCTTACAAATATTCTCAGCTTTGGGAATATCCGTGATATGGAATTTTCGTTTTTAAAATGACTGGGGTATCTCAATAGCTACAAATATAATAGATCTGTATATTGCATTGCCATTTGGCCACTATAATTGTCATCTTTCAAACACAAAATCTGAGCCTCGGCATTACTTTTCGAATAGTCTTAAAGTCTGGCTAATTTCAGCCTCAATATTCTTATAAGGGTCGCGGTAAAACGTGGAACGGAACAAGCGGAAATGCGGAAATAGCGGAAAAAAAGTGGTAAATGGAAATGACCGGAAGTGAACAAAAAAAAACGGTAAAAGGAGGAAATAACCGGAAATGACAATATAAAAAGTTGAAAGGGGGAAAAGCACTGAAATTACAACGGGGTATGAACAATAAAGAGAAGAAATAATAGAGAACACATTTGATTCAGATTTTAAACTGGCATTTTGAAATACAAAACAAAATGAATCGTAAATAAAATCAGCGAAACATTTTACTTTTAATGAATGATGTTTTTTATTTTATTTTCTTACTTTACAGGTGATAAAAGATAAGTTTATCATTTCTTACATTCAGTCGGGCGAACTTTTAAACAAAAAAATTAAATGGCCACAGGAAGCTGCAATGACTTGTAAAATAATTTTTTTCTTGCAGTTCTTGCAATCCGAAAAAAAAATACTTTTACCATTTTTTTAAACTAATACAGTTAGAATCTGTCTGTTCCGATATGACATGATGAAAACATTTCTATTAAAACCAATCAAAAAGAACACAAACGTTCGGCAAACTTTTTCCAAGTAACAAGAAGAGTAACCTGCTGCTGCATAAAAGGACGAAGAAACGGGAACAATTATTACCTTGAGTTCCTTAGCTCCTCCAGAATTGGCACCCTGGGCCACCTTCTGTAGTTGTTTTACCCGGTCACTGAAATCCGCCACCCACTGGAGTACCGTGAGTCCATCGGGGACCGTATAACGACGCCAGCTCTTTGGAATGATACCTGATACACAAATGGAGAACATTAGCTGAAACGTAAACTCACAATTAAACTACGAAAGAAAATATGTCGAGGTTGAATACCTCCAAGGTACAAAAAAAAAAAAAAAGAAAAATAAATCGCAAAAATTTCTTGTAAAAAAAGTATAAAAATTTTCTCATTTCTGGAATGGTTAGAGCATAAAACTGTTCAGACATACGAATAGTTACAGTTGCATATCTATTGATCAATTTTTATAAATATTTTGAAATTTGAGGAGATAATACAATCTACCTCGACTTGATTTGAAAGGATTTATTTTCATTATTAGCAACAATAATCATTACCATTACCCCATCATTATCGTAACCGTCATAATAAACAACAAAAAATTTATCATCTTCTTCATCAATCTCATCATCATCAACATCATTATCAACATCACTTTCATCTTCATCAACAACATCATCAACATCATCAACATTAACATCAACAGCAACATCATCAACATCATCATCATTAACATCATCATATTAACATCATCATCATCATCATTATCTTGATCATCATCAACATCATCATCATCAACAATATCATCAACAGCAACATCATCATCATATCATCATCAACATCATCATCAATATCATTATAATCATCATTATTAATATCGTCATCTCTTCATCATCATCATTTTCATCATCATCATCATCACCATCATTAACATTATCATCATCAATATCATCATCATTAATATAATCAAATTTTTCATTATTACTATTAATATTAACATTGTCATCATCACCACTGATATCATCCATTCTAACCTCTCCATAATTACTATTGTTGATAGAACTTAACCCGAAAATACACATAAAATCAATCACGATACCTTTTGCCAAGTCGTTCATCAATTCTCTGAGGTAATTAGTTGGTTTCTTCTCCGCCTGACAAACCAACACCGTGTCATTCAGATCGGTTCGGATGGTGTTCAGCAAATTAAAGCCGGTATTTACCTAATTGCAATATATAAAGGAATCAGAAGACAAGGAAAAACATGCAGAGTAAAACACTACGTTCAACAGTTTGTTAATCCAACTGTTTGATAAATTTCTTTGAAAAATAAAGATATACATTCGCGGAGATATTATTGTAACGGTTCCGTAGAGGGATAAAAACGACACGTACCTCACGTTCAAAGTAGCGGAACAAAGGATCCTTAATGTTATCCAATGTTCTCTTCAACGGGCTAAGTTTCTATAACGGAAAAGTATATGGTCAGTGAAGAGATACGACTGAGAGACAAAAAGTGCATCAAAATATTCAATCTCACAATTGTTGCCAAGGGAAACTAAATTCGAATTGAATGCTGTTTCCCCTGGCGAATGTAACAACATTTTTAAATTGTTGATTTAAAAACCAATACATTTTTTGTATTGGTAAACATACGACGTCGAATACAATTTGGAATTAATGGCACGAGTGCATTTTTCAGAAAGTATCAAAGTTACTTAAGACCGCAGGCCAAATGCAATTAAACTTTTTGAAGAACTTGAGTTCCTGTGCACAACATCTCGTGCGGATATTATTTACAACGATTAGATGTTCCTCAAACGATTCCATAGCTAAAATTTTAGACAAGATCAGTTGCTTCACAAATTCCAATATTGTTTTCTTTTATAAACAGCGTAAACTTAAATTGTAGTTCAGTGGGAAACCTTAAGATTTATAGTAGGAAAGATAAAAACTTCATGATATTAATTGTTTCATGTTTAATATACTCACGTAGGAGGTTGGTGGCCGCATCTGAGATATGCATTAATGTCACAGCGTGATGCTGTTAGTGTGTTTATGTGCGTCACTCGTTGCTTGACTGTGTAACCGCGCGATGCGGTTCCAGTCGAGAGCCAAAAATCGACCCTTGCTCACCACAGAGTCTCCAGTAGCTCAGTGGTTAGAGCATCCGACTAGAACATGGAGGGTTGTGGGTTCAAATAACATCTGGGGCTCGGATTTTTTCCGAGTTCTCCTTGTCTTTAATTTCAAAAGATAAAAAAGAAATTGGAAACGTTTACACTTTTTCGAGACCAAATCTATAAGTGTTGTCAAAACATCTACGCAAAGAGCAAGTAACATCCGCGGAAGAGCTGGGTACCACGTATAAAAGTTAGGGATTACGTAAATCCTCGAAGAAGCGCCGCACCTTAGAATAAGCACCATGGCAAAAAATTCCAGAAGAAACAAATACCCCTTTTATCATTTTTTGAGATAAGAGACTTTCTGTTCAAGAAATATAAAGTTTTTTGGAAAACTCTTGAATCCGGGCTCATGAAGCAGTTCTAAATGGTTGTTTTGTCCTTTTTCTTGAGAAGTTCATCAACATGTACATCTCTAGTACGTGATTCTCTCGACGTTTTTCTCTGTGATGCACTTCTTTTAAGTAAGGGCCGCACACTGAATTAGTGCCGCACCTCAAATAAGCGCCGTACCTAAATCTCGTTGAAATTAATAAGCGCTGCGGCGCTTGATCGATGATTTACGGTACTCTAGGAAAAAGTCATATATGGGAGATTCACTCTATTACTTCATTCTCTCTTGCCGTAAGACTTTAGAAAAGCGCAAAGGATTAAGATATTCAAGGGCAATCACCAACCTGTGGTATCATACCAAGCCAATTGGATGCCGTAGTGTGGAGGGTTCTCATCCAGGCGGGGCGTGGATCACTCTCCCTTCTCTTTTGCCTACACACAGTAAACAACAATGATAAAAAGTAAGTTAATTCAAATGCAAACGCAAAATCATTGCCTTCCAGAAGTAATGCTCTTTATGGGAGAATTAACGCTTTTTGAAACTTCGTACGAAACGTTTAGATCCACAGAGAAATGATTCCTGTAACACATGTTCAAGTGAAATAGTATAACAACTAAAAGGGGATTTTATTGGTTATGATAAAACTATATGTACTGATGAAAATACGTGAAAAAAGTGCCATTTTAAGAGTACGGAATGCAAGGTTCCAATTCACAAGAAAAAACTCTGATGAAGCAGATCTAAGCCAATGTTTGGTCTACAACATTTTTAGAGCTTCAAAAAAAATAACTATTTTGTTTTGTATTACTTACAACTCTAGATAGCATAAACGTGCTAGGAGCAAAATTGAAGTGGCTTCAGCTTAGCTGCTTGCAAGTTTGTGCTATCTAAACTTGATTTCAACCTTATAGCCACACCCCACAAGCATTGCGCTTTTACCATTTGTTACAACTGTGTGTATTGATGGGGGTGTGACTTCTCGCTCTCTCTCACTAGTATTTTTGACGAGGCTAAGACTGCGTGCGCATTCCCCCTGCGTACGGGCCTGCTGTACTTGATTTCGACTATATAGCCACGCCACACGGCACTGCGCTTTTACCATTAGTTACAACTGTGTGTATTGATGGGGGGTGTGACTTCTCGCTCTCTCTCTTACTAGTATTTTTGACAACGAGGCTAAGACTGCGTGCGCATCCCCCGTGCGTACGGGCCTGCTGTACTTGATTTCGACTATATAGCCACGCCACACGGCACTGCACTTTTACTGTTAGTTACAACTGTGTGTATTGATGGAGGTGTGACTTCTCGCTCTCTCTCACAAGTATTTTTGACAACGAGGCTAAGACTGCGTGCGCATTCCCCCGTGCGTACGGGCCTGCTGTACTTGATTTCAACTATATAGCCACGCCACACGGCATTGCGCTTTTACCGTTAGTTACAACTGTGTGTATTGATGGAGGTGTGACTTCTCGCTCTCTCTCACTAGTATTTTTGAATATTTAACAACAAAACAAGGCTAGGACTAATCACAAAATGAATCCGCTGTCGTTGAAGTCAGCAGCAACTGCAAAATTGAAACTGGTCTATTGAACACCATATCATTCCTTAGGAATTCTGGGTAATTGCTTTACCATATGAGATCACAACCATTCTTAGTTCACCGGTATTAAACCAAGTCATATTATCTTGTGTTTTACTTTTTGAAACTTTTTATATGAGTTGCTTAAATTTACAAGTCAGCATGCATTTTTATTACTAAAAGCTTAAATCAAAATTTGGAAATCATTAAACTGTTCAATATAGTATTAATGATCGATGAGGTTTCTTGTGAAAA
This sequence comes from Zoanthus sociatus, assembly GCA_025331085.2. Taxonomy (NCBI): domain Eukaryota; kingdom Metazoa; phylum Cnidaria; class Anthozoa; order Zoantharia; family Zoanthidae; genus Zoanthus; species Zoanthus sociatus. The sequence goes on along the minus strand of JAOBAY020026568.1, from coordinate 8,979 downwards.
TTTATAGGTTTTGTCATAGAGCAAGCATGCCAGTTACATGAATTTATATTTAACAGTGTTTACTACTATTTTATCTGATTTTAAAATTTACAAGTCACGATAATGTTAATTTAGCAACAGGTAACAGTCCTGTCACGCAACAATGTTACTTACTCGTCACGGTTTACTCCAGTGACCAATTTCACCTCGAAGAGCTCGGAAGGTCTACTCAGAAAACAATTATGAAAGATATTTATTTAATTTTCTGCTTTTAAAGAGTTTATTTGAAGTTTTACTCGCTCAGAAAAGTTAAGTTGCACAGAACGAGGAACGAAGACGAAGCAGGACGCCCATCACCGAAGAAAAGCTTCCACCGTTAAACTCATAAAAGGGCAACACACGAGATGGTTAATAAAATCAGATCGAAAAGTTAGTAAACTAATTTACTTCTCTAAATGTAAATTACACTTTATTAATCTTGAACATGTTAAAGTTAGTAAAAAGGTTGTCTCGTTAGAATTTAAAGCATCTTAATATTTTTGCTTTGCATTTATTCAATAAATTTGTCCATCAACACCCACAGGCGCCATAGGAGCTGAATCAGAACTGTCCTTCTCAACGCACTCGTTTTTTCACGACGTGTTGGAAAAGTGGAACTGTTAGATGGAGCTTTTTATCACGATTTTGACAAACTGCAATAGAAAACGCATTAAAACTGTGGTCCTTCTCAACGTACTCGATGTTTTGCAACGTGTTGGGAAAGTGGAACTGTTAGTTGTAGCTTTTTTTATCACGATTCTGACAAATTTCAATCGAAAACGCACTGAACCTGTGGTTAGGGACTGGTCATAATTTAACAAGGGATTGGGGAGGTGAAATCAGTGGGGGTCATGCACTTGTTTTATCTGTTTTATGGCCAAAAAAATGGAGGATTCATGAAATATTAGACAGTTATAAAGAGGAGGGTCATCTCCTTGGGGTTATTTTTTAGTATACAAACTTAGACTGGATAAAATATTAGACAGTTATAAAGAGGAGGGTCATCTCCTTAGGGTTATTTTTTAGGATACAAACTTAGACTGGATAAAATATTAGACAGTTATAAAGGGGAGGGTCATCTCCTTGGGGTTATTTTCTAGTATACAAACTTAGATTGGATGAAATATTAGACAGTTATAAAGAGGAGGGTCATCTCCTTGGGGTTATTTTTCAGTATACAAACTTAGACTGGAGCTACATTGCACAATAAGCGAAGCTTAAAATATTAAACAAACTAAATTATTAAAATATTTATATTTAAGAGCAGTATCTTTCACTAAAAAGTGTATTTATGAGTAATAACTAACAAAACCAAATATTAACTGTGTATTTCATACAACAGATTATCATTTTGCAGTAGGGTTCAGTGAGTCGTTGACAGAGGAAGGGGAAGGTATATTTAAGGGGTGGGCACGGTACTTTGTGGTCAAGGCAAGGCACTAAAATCTCATTCCTTAAAATTTTGAATTACACCTCCCTACCCTCCCCTCCTAAAATATAACCAGTCCCCCAAAAAAGCTTAGAATCATAGTAACAGGGTTGTCTTCTATGTCTTCAAAAAATCCTTTGATGTTTATTGTGAACATGTGCTACTTCAAATTTTAAGGTTAAAAATAACGCTAATTAAAAAATAAAACATGTTCTCAGTGCCTTAATAGCTTGATAAAAACCAAGAACGTTTGGGAGAATTCGGGAGCAGATCAGAAAACGCAAGACAATCAGAGTCTTGTCTTCCAGGGATTACAGGATCCTTAACACAAATTTGATGTTTCCCAAGCGCTGTCTCTGACGGAATGCGAATACCGTGTTTTTGAAAGCAACATTGCACTGTATGGAAATCTCCTCTAAAAAGTATATCGTCTGGGAAAAAATCAACTGCGCAAGTTAGATTCGTAACGAACTTCTAAGTGCCAAAATCGTGAGAAAATCGAATAAGAGTATTCATTAATTGAATCATTTCCACGATGAATAAAGCCGTCTACTTTAAGATTAAGAAAATACTTTCAATTTTATTTGCTTTTAATGTTGTTAACGATTATAAATGAGTGTCTCGGAACGCTTTTATCACATTAGGAAGAAAATAAACTTCGATGAGATTCCCACCAATAGTAATTTTCTTGACGATCAGCTAACAGCCGTAGTTAGAAAAAATGCTATTGTCTAGTTTTGAAACATCGGTGTTACGTTATAGTAAAATGAATTCCTCTACTGAACACTACTCGTCTGTATGACAATGGTGTTAAAAAGATGTTAGTGAAATTCATTAATGGAGGTTATGTGTGAGAAACGTAAAATGGGGAAAATAATCCGGGTGAGTGATAAACATTTCACTGCAATCTGTAAAGAAACAACAGTTAGTACGACATTATGTATAAAATCCATTAGCGGAACATGCACTGCGCTTGAGCGTCGTCTCATTTAAAGCAGCTAATAACACACTTTCACCATCTTGGAAAAAACAAATATTTATCTTGTGAGTTGGTTGGCTTAAAAGAGCTCACGTTGAACAGTTTGTTGTCATCACCGCGAGCAGCTGAAATTTGATGCGTCAGCCTGAACTGAACTAAACATAACGTGTGTAATTTAGACAACTGAAGGTTGAAATGTTTATGATCATCACCGTAAGTATTGTAAGGAGCTGACGTTTGGAGTGTTAGCCTTAACTAAACTAAACACTACGAGTAATTTAGACAACTCAAGGTTGAAATGTTTATAATCATCACCGTAAATAGTGCAAGGAGCTGACGTTTGGCGTGTTAGCCTGAACCGGGCTGAACACGACGTGTAATTTTGAAAACTTAATGAAAACTTAATGTTGTACAATTTATCATCGCCGTAAGCTGTGCAAGAAGCAAATGTCGATTCTCACACTACTTGTGTCATAAAGATTTCAACCTTGAGTTGCATAACTTTGGCGATTTACAATTTGATAAAGCTCTTTGATTATTTTTTTAATGATTCCATTTTAGTATGCACACACAGCGCTATTCATAGCTGCACAAAAGTGGATTTGCCTTGTTGTGTTTCGCTCAAGTTTGAACACCTGGGTTAAAGAGAAACATCGGCTGTTTTGGATTAAAGTAAAGAACAATCTTAATCCGCACTTACATAACTTGTTTCGGATTGAAAAAACGAAGAGTCTTAATCCGGATTTACACACACTATTTTGGATTGAACTAATAAAGAAACTTAATTCGGATTGGCAACACTGTTTTGGACTGAATTAAAAAACAACCTTGATCCGGATTTACACATACTGTTTCAGATTGAACTAAAGAACAACCTTCATCCAGATTTACACACACTGTCTCGATTGAGCTAAAAAATAACCTTAATTTAGATTTACACACACTGTTTCGGATTGAGCTAAACAAGAAACCCCAGGAATGACAACTTTATATCAGTTAGCCTATTGCACTTCTTTGAAGAGACGAATAAAGGAGCTATTTCACTTTCAGACAGGAATCAAATTTATTGCTACGTAACTGTTTCTGACGGATAGATAAACTACTATTCACTTATGAAACTGCTAGTTCTGTGTGTGGAGTGACCGTTTATCTGCTATTTCCTCACAGAAACGGCTCGAGAAGAAAAATAAAGATCAATCACGTTACTGCATCACTAACCTTTCTTTGTCTGGTGAATAAGCTAGTTCATCATCGTCACTCATCATCTGCATCTTCAGCAGTTTACTGATCATATCTTGGCCTGTGGAACAATCACCACACGGGCATTATTTCTGTAACAATCGTCTGTTTAAGTTTTTGAAGTGATAGAGAAACTATCAATTCCAATTAAACAATAATCTCCCATACCACACCCACAATAAATAATATTATACATTCAGAAGAAAACTTCTTGAGGCCAACATGACCAGCTAACTAAAATAGACTGTCACAAAAAAATTGAGCTTTTAGACATAAAAACTAGCAGTTTAAATTAACGCCGTTTCGTACTTTCCGAGGTGTTATTTAATAAGACATCTTAATAAACACTCGACGTACAAAAACACGAGAAAAATGTCTACGTTTTTTATCAATGTCCGGAAATACCAGCGATGCTGTTTAATTCCTTTGAGAAAATAACCTCTTCAAACAAAAAATTCTGTAATCCCATATTTCTATTCCGTTTTATAATACCAAACTCTAGCTTAATAAGCAACTTTAGTTCACTGTAAAAAAGAGTTCGCGATTGGTCAAAATCGACCACGTGATTCCAGACACAAAAGGCTATTTAAGCAGTACTTAGATAATATCAGGTCAGTTAAAAAATGTTGCCTTTTAACTTTTGGTTAAAAATCTCGAAAGCAAGCTAAACTCAGTCACTTTTGCTCTTACATACTTGCTAAGATCTTTAAAACTCTTAAACCCAGCTTGGATCTTTTCCATGCTGACCTTTACATAATTGTGAAAAACAAAAAAACAACAACAACGAATGATACAGACAGTCTAAAATACCAATCTAACCAAGTATGTGCCAACGTGATAAAACTTAACAAACTTTATTAGTATAAACCTACTAACGGTCTAACAAGCATCCTACCTTCTGATTGGCTATTCTACTAGAGATCTATTTGTGATAGCCTGGTAGTAGAGAAAAGACGGTGAATCAAAATAGTAATGAGCCCTTTTTTGCAGAAATATCAGAGGATTTCATTGATAATTTAATTTGTATATCCTTTTTTGACCAGTTAGTAGGTTTATAGTATAACAATCAGACCTCACGGCCTCATGGACTACGAGTTTGAATAGCTTATTCAACCTACGGCCTTATGGGCTATTGAATCGTAGTCCATTCGTCCTTGAGGTCTAATTGTTCAATATATTTAGTCAAAAGCGCGTACCCTGTGTTGCAAGGAGCACTTTCTCAGCGTTGTCTGGGAGACCTAACCACGACGGGGACTGGGTATCAGGTAGCGCTTCAGTCCACTGTAAGAACTGCTCACGTCTGCAAATCAAAAACAAATTATATGGGAATAGTTTCACCAAAATCTGAGAGGCTGACAAAGTCATAGTGATTTTCACAATGAAAATCACATTCCCACTCACAATAACAGTTATAATCACTGTTCCAATCACTGTGTCACTCACTCACAATTATAACACACTCAATCACTCTTGCAACCACAAGTAAGGAAATGTCAAATTTATACAGCGCATTTTTCCATATGAATGTTTATATCCATTTTAAAGGCAAGTACAAAATCGACAGTTGATAATCATAGATTATCTGCAGCAGCGACTCACAGGCAAAATTTATTATGAATGCTCTCTCAGTAGAACAGACAGATTAAACAACATAGGGAACTAACCTAATCTTTACGATAGATGTCTGTGAGTTCTTTTAGTCCCCCTAACGTATCCAACAACTGAGAACAGATTCAACTACACTCGCAGTCAAAATGTCACACACAATCACAGTCACGTTGCCGCACTCACAGGATTGCTTACACTGAAAGTTACAATCAGTCACACTTGCAGTCGTAGTAAAACCCTTGCATGATCACAATCACAAGGTTAAATTCACTAACAATTGGTCGCAATCATAAATACCTGATCCCTTCTGGCATTAAAACGTTTTTCCCCTTCCGACCATCCACATCCAGCACAAGCGGAAAATCAGACTCGAAGCTGGCCACAGTGAACAGACGAGTAACAAAGGAAGTCAGTAAACGCTGCAACAAACATAACATCAAAAAGTTAGAGACTATGCCATGTAGTTTTAACTTGCACTAACACTAGTGATGCCAGTACACACTAGCACAGTTATTTAAGATTTTTAATGATGTTAACTTTTCTCTAAGGAATTTATTGGTACACTGATAAAGGACTCAGCTCAGTGAGAGTATGGGGAAGAGCTCTTTTTTGAAAAAAATGTTCATTTGCCGATGGATCTTTACTTCCCGTAAGGAGCCTTTTAAGTGTCTTGGGTAAACGCCAAATTGTTCATACACGAAAGTACTGGCAAGGCTTGCTGCGTGGTCCTGAAAGCCAATGAAGTAGAAACGGAAACTGAGATAACTTTAGATTTCTTGGCTTTAGTGTTTGCACTTTATGTGGTCAACGGTTTCTCATAAAACATTGACGGTACCGGCATCTGTAACTTAGAGAAAGGTTTTGAGAACACTTAATTTTATCACAAACATCTGTGTTGATAGGTGACAGTTTTCTTGTTTTTTTGTGTCTACAACTCAGAAATCACCTCGTGTATGGGATATGTTGTGGGCATAGAAAACCCAATGTAAAATACTTAGGGCAAATTTAACAGATTGTTTCCGAAAAAAAGCATTTGAGGTATGAAGTCCTACAAAGTCAAGATATCAGAAAAGGAAACCCTTAACCCTTTCAGCCCTAGGCAGTTTATCTGGATCGCAATTCTCCTTTCATATCTCATACAAAATGACACATTTAGTATTGGGAATTTAGGATTTCATTGGGTACAATATTTTGTGCAAGATGAAAAATGAAATTCTCCCAAGCTGATTATATTAAAGGTATGAGATTTAGTTGGGGGAATTTATCATGTGTCACTTGACGTGTTTAGGGCTTAAAGGGTTAACAAACATTGGAATCTTAGCAAAACAGAGGATCGAACTGAGGACCTTGTGGTCGGAAAGCAGAGTTCTTACCTACTGGGCCACCTATGCCACCCAGGCTTCGTTTTTGCGATCTTCACATAACAGATTTGAGCTTTTTAGTCATACACTGATTTTTATCTCATCCATACATGAAGTGCATGATGAGATAATGTGAGGGGGATAAAATGTTACTCTCCGTTTGGCTATTAGCACTGCTTTTAGAACTGAGGCGAGTACTGATCAAAGATTGCGGATATCTCTCAGGCTTTGCATTGCTCTACAGTTGTCGAGTTTAATGTCTGGTTATGAAAACAAATTAGAATCGCAGACTATTTTCCAATTTTAATGCTACCTGAAGGTTAATCTGGCAAATTAAACTCAAACAAAATCGAGGTAAGTAAACAGCAAGGGCTTCCAACGATTCATGACTTTTGTCAACATATGGATGTTCCGTTCTCAGGCCAGTAGTTTTTACAGTGAGATGGGAATGACATTTGAAATTTTTAAAATAGAATGCTCAGAAACGCCATTTCCAGCGTTTCTGGAACCAAGGAAACAGTTTCCTAGGCAATGCTGCCGCTCACTAAAATTCTCTTTAAACAGTTTGACTAACACAAGTTGCGTGTTTTACCTGGGGATTTCCTTCAAGATTTGGCCGAGCAGGAATGAGAACGAAATAGTCACTTCAATTCCGTTTAAATGAAGAGGGGAAACCAATAAAATATCCCGCCGCTCAATAAGCAAAGAAAAAAAGAGTTATATGGCCGTTTTGAAGAATGTAATTGATTATTCTGTTATCCTCTGGTCAGTATGTTCATGAGATGCCTTAGTAAGAAAAATATATAATACAGTAGTAAAAACAAATCTCCAATATTGATCTCAAAGTACCGGACGTGGAATGGCAAACGACCGGACAAAACGTCCGGCCTCCGCCTCAAATGAAAAGCCCGAATATCTTGCAGCGTGTTTTATAATATTGTAAATATATTTTAACAATAACTGCTTGCTAATCACCGGCATTAAGAAGGCTGGTACGTATTTGGCCAGCCAAAATAAAGAGCTTTTTTAAAAAGTCTTAAATACATGTTGTGTTGGGCTTTTATTAATAATTAGTTTGTCACTATAGTATAGCTAATTTTGTTGACAAATTAATAAATCTAAAATCTACCAGATTGAACGTTGGCAAAATATATATATATATATTTAACAATTATTCACCGAAGTGGAAGTGAATAGTGGTGGATATTTATCAAGCCGTGAAGCGGCGAGGTAAATATCCACCACTTTCACTGACACTGAGCGAGGTGAATAATTGTTTTAGTATATACCACACAAGCTGAATAATTAGTGGACCAAAGAGTAACTTTGTTTGTGACATAGACAATATACCGACAGCTTGTCGGAGAAAAAAAGTCGCGCAGTGCGATGCATGCGCGCTCACAAAGTCACATCATCCGAAAGTCATGTGTTCTATTGAAAACGAAGTGAAATGAAACGAACAACTTCAACAGTTTGGTGATTTTCATTAAATGAAATGTTTATTTGGATCTGACACGATATTTAAAGAAAAAGTCCAGTTCAATCCTCAAATGATTTGCTGGGACCTCTGCCTGGAAGTTTGATATTAAAGTTGAAACTGCAGCCGTGAAATGTGCCACCTGGAATCAAGGTGATGCATGAGGTGATGAGGTCTTCTTACTGATGCGTGAGGTGATGAGGTCTTCTTAATGATACATGAGGTGATGAAGTGTTCTTACTGATGAGGTGATGAGGTCTTCTTACTGATGAGGTGATGCATGAGGTGATGAGGTCTTCTTAGTGATGCATGAGGTGATGAAGTCTTCTTATTACTGATGCATGAGGTGATGAGGTCTTCTTGCTGATGAGTTGATGCATGTGATGAGGTCTTCTTACTGATGCATGAGGTGATGAGGTCTTCTTACTGATGAGGTGCTGCATGAGGTGATGAGGTCTTCTTACTGATGCATGAGGTGATGGGGTCTTCTTACTGATGCATGAGGTGATGAGGTCTTCTTACTGATGCATGAGGTGATGGGGTCTTCTTACTGATGAGGTGATGCATGAGGTGATAAGGTCTTCTTACTGATGAGGTGCTGTATGAGGTGATAAACTCTTGCACATTTTTTAAACCATCTGTCGCATAGTTGGCTAATGCTGAAAAATGTCCCTATCGCGTTTTCGCTAGAATATAAATTTCGCTAAACGTGCTAAAAGTTTGACCCTGGGGACGAGAATGGGTTCCGGGGTGGTTGGTTCCGGCACTATAGTTACTTTTGTTGACCAACCTCCCCCCACCCCTCCCCTCTAGTCTGGATCAAAGATAATTCTTTTTTTTTCTCAGGTGGGCCCCAGACTTCATGTAT
>JAOBAY020026489.1:0-14485 GCA_025331085.2 Zoanthus sociatus | reverse complement strand
TTCATTCTAGGATCACATTTTCTGCTGTTAAAGTGTTGGCATGTAGGAATTACCAGGATTCTTACAGTGCATGATAAGGATTTTAATAACTCAGATTATATCATTTCAGTATGTTTTTCAACTTGATGAATTATCAAATTTATTTACAAATTAAATAGTACTAAATGGACAAAATGTAATATTGAATTAAAATACATGTCCTGGTTAAAATGAAGGACCAAATAACAAAAGAAAATAGCAGCCGATGATAATAAAATAATTGTTAACAGCTGATCTAAGTTAAGCAAAATTACATAACAAAAGTAATGGTTCTAATATATTTCTTTCTTATAAGATTGAATTACACAGTAAGCCTTATTACCATTACTTAAGGCAAATTTGTTTATTAAATGAAATGACCTTTATACAACATAAAGAGAAATTGAGTTGATATTTTACAGGTTTTTGTGACTTCATGTTTCTTAGTCAATATTATTATAATTGAATCACTTTTCATAATATAGAAGAAAATACTTCCATGTTAACAAGATGTACTGCAAGTGTTTCTTTGTTGTTATAAATTGAAAAGTGATCATTTCTGATAATATAAAGTTAACAATACCAAAATATGGAAAGACTAGAAATTATGAAATTCTTATTTCTCAGATTTAATTGGCAATGTATGAGTTATTGGCTCTTTTTTGTTCCTCGGAAAAGCTGTTAGCATTGCTGCACTCGTGTGAATTTCCTCATTTTAAATGCTGAAAAAATAAAAATATAAATACAAAAATTTATCAAATTTACATATAATAAAGTACACATATAATTTATAAACTATAAATTTGTTGTTTTGAAAAAAGAAAATAACTGGTTTAAAAAAATATGAACCAAGAAAAAAATTGAACCACAACATTTATACTAGTAGTTTCTATTAGAAAGAGAAGTGCTGCCAGAATACTGCTCATGAAGTTGAAGTGTGGCAACATGTATTTCATTTTTGAAATTTGCTCGTTCGGTGAAAATGATCTAATTCTTAGAACTGTTTAATACTCAACAAAATGCTTAATTCTCTCACAAGTCAAATTCAATGCAATGAGATGAGTAAGTTAAAACAACATAATTTACAATGAATTTGGCACACGCATGGTTTATGTAAAAGGCCTTAAGTCTGTTTACTTTACTTTACTTTACAAAATTAGGACTGTGTCCACACCAGAGCAGTGAGTTAATGTCAATGACAATCGGCGAGCTTTTTCACTGCAGGTTCATAATTGCCATGCAGTGAAATCGATAAATCAACCTTTAATGTTGTATTAGTATATATAGATGACAAATGGTAAGTGCATGTGTAGGGTTATGTACCAAAAATGCATCGGCAGTGAAATCTGAAGATGTTGATTTGTTAGGATTATGTAGTATTATTGGTTAGGATTTATTACAAAAAATTAAGCACAAAATCTCAGAAGAAAATCTTTTGGGGGGCATCTTCGACTGTATCCGAAAAGTAAGCTGTTTGCTATATATCACTTGTAGCAATAATGTAATAATAAAGAATTTTATCATGTCACAGTCTACTGTACATTGACTCTAACTTGTTTAAATCTGTTGCAATTAAGTCCTAGACAAAAAGAAAAACTTAACAGATATATTATACGTGATATTATGAAGTTGATTCACTGCCTGATCAATAAGCTTGTCATACACATAAACAGAACCATGCAGGTGAAAGTTCTATCAACTGCTGGAAAGAGATGTCCAGAATTTTTTCGTAAGGAGAAAAACTGTGCCTGTGGACTTTTTAGGGAACCAAAATCTGACTACTCTTTAATCACCTCAGAAAGATACAGCTATGAGTATAATAACTTAGATACTTAAAACATAAAAATGAAACAAGGAAATCGTCAAGATCGTTAAGAACAGTGTACTGTATGGGCAAAACATGCCTTCAAAATGCTGGCAGTAAATATTATATAACTTGATCAAGTCAAGCATTTGATCAGTCCAGCTTGCAATATAAAGAGGCACCTACATACAAGTATATTTTATATAATAACGCTCGACTATTTTAGACTTGCATGTAGCCAAAATATCTTGATCCTTTGAGATTTATTTCGAAGAAACTTTAATTTTAAAGACTTGAACGATCGATGAGCAAAGCACGAGACAATATTATGTAAATTAACGAACTGCTAGTTCATCCAATCTAGTAAAAGTCATCAAAAGTACGATCGTGTGTAATCAAAACATAAAACTAAAAACTTACCTTTCATTTTGAAGCAGCTTTTCAGTTAAACAAAAATGTGTCCTCTTTGCCGTTGACCAAATTCAAATTGCCGCTGAAATTCGATATTATTTATTCCACGAGGTGTCACCTTTATGCACGTACGCAACTTTCGCAAGGGAAGTTGGTGAGCCAGCAACTAGTGCCGAGCTCCCGCATGGGGGACACCGAGCAAAAAATCAGAGGAGCTTTCTCAGGGGTTGTGACTTAATAGTATACTCCATTGGACAAAACTATTAAGTCACAACCCTTTCTCAAGCAGTGTTGTATATTTATCTGAACAAGAGCTTCACTAATTTAAGAACTTAGAGTTAGTCTTTGTAACTGGACTAATGAACCACTCAAGAGAGTTCAGCAAAGGAAATTTCAGGATCGTATGATATCATTTTAACGGCGATACGGATCTTCTACAATATATCCGGCGATATACAAACAATGTCAATGTCGCAACAAGTCTACCGATTTGAAGCTGCCTTGTATGAAGATTCCGGAGGAGCAGTGACATACACATGCAGACAAATGCGAGACTTCGATGCTGTTGAAAATAATCCATCGACCGATAACTTCTGAACCATGCTAGCCATTGTTGAAGTTTCAAAATCTGAACATGTTGTAAAGTCCTAGCTGATGATGTGTACTGCATGTGTTCAGTCAAAAACGTAGGACGTTTTTTTTCTAATTGAGTGCATGGATAACGAAAATCTCGAAGGTTTAGAGTCTATATATACAGAAAATTTTGAAACTATTAACGACTAAAAGGTACGTGAGAATGGAAAGCCATTTTTTCTTGTGCCAGAACCATGAGGGTTCAGTTCGCTTTTTGATGTTGAATATTACGTTTGTATAATGCTTGCCATCTTTATGGATTTTTTATTGCTGTAGACTTCGATCTGCACTTTATTTCTCTTTAATATTTATGTTTTACAGGAATTTTTCAAAGAAATAAAAAATCCTGGTCAGTTTCATTGACCAGGCGGAATTATACATACCAACTTATGTTTAAAAAAAAACATTCTTTACAATTAACACTTGACGCCAAAAGTGAAATCAATGTGGTAACAGCAATTGTAAGCATCTTAATTTCTAATTATAGTTGAGCATGATTGACTTCTGGACATTTAATCTAGAACTTTAGCAACTTTCTTCCATTCAGTGTAAACATTAAAATAAGTTAATTATTCTTGAAACCAATAAAGAATGAATAAAATCGCATTGAAAGATTTTTCTAGATTCTTCATTTTGTTCTGTGTTCTTTTATTATATTTATATTTTTGTATAAATTATTTGAAAACAATATTTCTCTGCATACCAAGTACAAGACAATTTAAAACCTGCTTGGTCTTACATGCAAATGTGATGTGCCAATCTCAGGTGGGCTTTTGTGAATTACACTGATCCAGACTGAAAAGTGACCATATCCCGGCTGGGATATTAGTTCCTAGGTGGGATTTATTAATCCCACGTGGGATCCCAGGTGGGATTTGTAAATCCCACCTGGGATCCCGTCTGAGTGACCTAATCCCGTATTAAAGGTGGGATCCCAGGTGGGATTGATTTAATATCCCGGGTGGGATTGGCAGGATCCCACCACAAATGGCGGGATCCCACCATTCCCGACCGGGATCCCAGGTGGGATTGGCGGGATCCCACAACGATCCCGCCTGATTTTTTACATGGGAATGAAATAATTCCAAGAAGTGCTTTTGTGTTAATTTTTATCAATTAAATTTCAACAAATACATCACAGCACACTGTCTACCCATACATGACACATCTTTTGACTAAGAGTAAAACTAATAACAACAGTTAGAGGAATATAGCTTCCTTTAACTTCCTCTGTAATTAAATGACAAATCCTGTTGCGCTATGTTACACAGTTTTTTCTTCATCAGAGCTGTGCTATTTCCAAGTTTTTCAAGAAATATTAGAGTTCCTCAGACAAACCTCTGTTGTATCCTTGGGTGTAGTCAACTCCTTTCACATGCTTTCAGTACATTATGTGAATATGTCTTTCTCCTTTTAGCATTTAGTGATTTTTGAATATTGTTTGCTACCATAGGGAGTTTATGAAAATGTCCAATCAAATGCATCATGTAAACTTTGTCTCTAGAGTGGATGTGGATGGTGCAGTTGGTAAGATCTCTGCTTTTCATCCACAAGGTCCGTAGTTTGATCCCGGCAGTTTGCCAAGATTCAAATATTTGCATGACCTTCTTTTCCGATTAAGCCAACTCAGCTTTCCATCTTTCTGGGGTAGGTAAATGAGTACCAGCATTTGCTGGGAGCTAACCTGCCATGGATTAGTGTTCTGTCCAGGGACAGTCAAAGACTCTCATCCACTTAGCATTATGAAACTGGAGATAAGTGCTGGCTCCATGGGCCAGTAGGCTTGCAAAGGATTTAGGTACAGCTAGTAGTTCAACTAGAAAGGAATTAGCAAGAGATAGGTGGTGGTAGTTTTATGCATATGTTCCATTTTACTATAAATTATTTACAAATGATTTGTTCCACAACAGTAAAGGTTGTTTGAAGCTACATCATTTAAATGTATCATGGTGCCATCAAATCTCATCACATGGATTGAAGTTGATAGGACAAGGGTGTGCTCTCCTGCGAGACTTCAGTGCAAAGGGTTGCCCTCTGGTATGAGTTTCATGATAATTCGTACTTAAAGTTTGTTCTCTAGAACTGAGAAAGTATATAATTGTTTAATAATTGATGTTCCATGTGACACAAACTGAAATCAACTTAGTTTTACATAATTTGTTATGGTGTGGTTACTGTATCATCACTTTGCTATAAAAAGCAATTTTTATGAGCATCAACATTGAATTCACCTATTGCCTTCAGAGATGGGTGCAGAAATTTTGAAAAGAAATGGCGACAGCCTATAAATTCTAGACCCAGTCCCCAAACTCCTTTAAACTTTTCCATGAGTGCTGTTAACTGCTGCTATAATAATCTTGTTAAAATTTACAACAAAAAATTAATGCTTCAGATAATGAAGACAAAAAGTATAAATGGCTATGTTCAATGTAAGTTTATTGAGATGGATTGAGAAAAATCAGTGCTGCCAAAGAAGGGAGGCCCAGGCCCTTTTGGGACCCTCCCCTGAATCCACCACTCCCCTGAATCTGCCGCTGTGATTCTAAAGAAGCATTAAGTTAAAGCTACTACCAAATTTTTAAGGTATTGCAAGTGGTGTGTGAGTCTCCCTTCTTTTGGTAATAAGTATTACTCGTTTCTTTCATGAATCATCATCTTCTTCTTCCTCCTTTTCTTCTTCTTCATTTTTAGACATCCCTACTTTCCCACTCCTGGGTTTGGACGTGATATGAGTTGCCTCCACTGTTTTATATCCTCTACTATATTTTCCTTGATTTTTACCTTCCTTATGTCTACTGCCACTACCTTACTCCAGTTCTTCTTTGTCTTACCTACTGGCTTCTACTTCCTTCCACCTCCAGCTCCAGAATTAAAACTCAGTTGGTTCACATAATTTATTTTACTCTCTGTTTCATTTCATATTGAAAGTGTAGCAGGTTGGGGGGTTTTGATGGATTACTGCAATAAGAATGGATGTCCGTGCTTACTTGCCTCTCTCATTCTATTGCAATCATTTATCTCTATGACACTTTGGGGCTTACACTGCATCTACTCTTTGCCTGCAATCCTGGTCTAGGAACTAACGAAACATTGTTTTTTGCAGGTGACTGATGATGGTATGCAACATTTAACGAAAGGGTGTCCAAGACTTCACTCTATTAATCTTCATAGCTGTGATGTATGAATTCTATATTTCATATTTTACAGAGCCAATACAAGCTGTACAACATTTAACAATTATTTGCCAAAGGCGAAGTCAATTATCTGGTGAATATTTTGTTCAGGGAAATATTGCATCATCACCCAGACATTCACTGAACCTAAGGCAAATTATTGTTTTAGTGAATTGTAAAATATTATTACTCATGACAGATGATTATCAAAAAGAAAAACATAGTTATCATGGGAAAAAAATAAAAACATCCACAAAATGCAAGGCAGCCATTTTGAAAGTTTGTGCTCTCACCCGCTATAATCACCTCATGCTAATCCTATTATGCTAAGCATAATTTAACACTTTATAAATAAATGTAATGTTTACTACACGATACAACTTAGGATTAATGCAATAGCACTGAAAATACAAAACAATTATCCATAGCAATTTAAGTGTTACTGTGTAATTAATGTGGCTTGAAAGACTACTATTAAAATATTGACAACCATTATTTATGCACCATGTTAAAGTGGCACTAGGGGTTTGCACTTAAATCTGTTGTAAATAGTAGTGAACCAGAGCTCTAGCATGCTGGTGCCTTATTCTTCCATATGATTCATTATTGTGATTAGGTTTTAGAACTCTGTCATGCTGACAGAGTTTAGTAAAGCCAAAAGAACTGTCCATGGCAGCTTATAAAATTATACCCTCTGACTCATCAATATTCATAGTAGGTTTAAGAGTAATGTAATATACTATTAACATGTACGGAGTGCCCATTTAAAAGGTTGCAGTTTCGTAGTGGCATGCTTGTGTTACCTTTACTAGAGACAAAATAATTCTACGAATATCATATATATAAAATTATAAACAACTGAGACAACCATTAACTTGATGAATAGCTATATTTCGACCATATTAAATGGTCTTCATCAGGGCGACTTAAAGACCAACTGTTAAACACACGAGTTATATACAATCTGCTAAGCACACAATCAAAAGTCATCACACGTGTACGTAACGAGCAAAATAATTATAAGCTGTCAGTGACAATGAAAATTATAATAATCAAAACAAAGCTAGACAACTAGTTTTGCGCATGTGACTGTCTGTTCTGCAAATAAAAATGTCATTAGAATTAAGTCCATCCGGAGCAATAGCTTTAACAACCACAAGAGTGGGATAAATTTCCACACTAAGGCTTCAGACAGTTACAAGGATAAAGATGACCTTATTAATAAACAGTTTTGCTTGGAGGGACATTATGGCATATCGGATATTGAAGTAATGTTGATAGACACTATTTTTGGAGAAGAAAATCACCAGTGTACAATGTGGTTTTTCATTTTAGCCAGTTAGAAGCCCTTAATAACTGCAGCTACATGTTTTGATTATTCTATTTTTATTTTTATTTATAATAAAGATATTGACCAAATTTGAATGAAAATCAGAAAGCATTTAGTGCAGAAATGGCACAAAATATTACAAGGAATGTGATTGGTCAGCCGCCTTATATTGAGCTTTTTCATTGGATCATTTTACTGTGGGTTACCATATGGGTTTGTCTTCACTAATCTTTTTTTCAATCAATGAATGTGTGCCTTAAATGGGAAAGAAAAATATTGACAAGCATATTGAATAAAGAAAAAAAAATAATAGAAAACTTTATTGTAAACATCGATTTCTAATTTATGTTGCTTAATTTTGTTGTTTCTGTTTTGCAGTCAATAAAAGATGGAACAGTTAAAGCCATTAGTGAGCATTGTCAAGAGTTAATTTTCCTTTGTGTATCGGGTTGTTCACAATTGACAGATGCTTCTCTACAATATCTTGGAACAAAATGTCATGAATTGAGGTACAGTCTTACAAATGGATAAGTTTTACACAGTGTAAAAAGAATTGTATTTTTAACTGACGTTTCGGACTGGAGTCCTTCGTCGAAGTGAATGCCAGGTACTTGTGTTAACTTGATTGGTTACGCAGTAAGTTAAAAATTGAAATGAAAGACTAACTTTGAAATCAAAGCAAGAAATAGGTTCCATACAGTAAGAGTTCTTTTTTGTTGGAGACATTTAATTATGATTAACATGTAGATAAAAATTATGCAGATGTTGTTGTAGTCATAGGCATTTGACATTTTAAAACTGATAACAATTGTGCAGAATTGACCGTTGGAATGAACCTTAAGAGTAAATGTTTCGGTGATTCATTTTTTGTGTTCGCAGAACGCTAGAAGTAGCACAGTGTTCGCAACTCACAGATGGTGGCTTTCAAGCCTTATGTAGAGTAAGTGAATAACTCTTGGACTTGATTGTATCTATACGGTCGATAAAGTTGGTTCTGTTAATATTTATTTTTGTATTCGTGGTTTGTTTATTTACAAAAACTTCAGTTTATATTTTAGCTTTTACCTTGTACAGTTTTAGAGTACAATCTAATCAGATGAGACAAATAAATAACCGTTTATCAGAACCGATATAATAAAAAATGCAAGTGCCTTTCTGTTCCAGTTATTCAGAATTTGAAAAAAAAAAAACAAAAAAACTAAAACTAATGATTGGAGAGTTTTTGCAATTGAGAGAAACAACTTCTTTTTTTCGGTCTCCACTTCCACTCACTTTAAATTTTCACCCTGTTTGTTTAATAGTTGCAGACTACTTAATATTGTTCTATATATTATACTAAATTGTATACCAAAATCTACTCTGATAATGATGTTCCAAAATAAATTGTCTTAGTCTAAATTATCGCTATAGTCTTTTTGCTTTATAAATCTTTCCTAGCCCCTTAGTACAGTGATGTACATAACGTGACTTTTTTTATTATTATTGATATTTCACAATTATAGTTTTACAATTTTTCGTTATTATTTGACCTAGAAAGTTCTTTGTTACAAATTATTTTTCAGTTACTGAAAAATTTAGCTCTTCTCTCCGGTTCTGCATCGTGAAGCCGTTAGGCATAATTGACTCTCTCTAGAGAAACAATTGAATCAATTTTAGCAGTCTGATAAAAGTGCCTTAATGGAGCCGAAACCAATTTTAGAATTGTACGCAATTTAGGTATCCGGCTGATGAACAGTAACTGTTTTGTTATTTTTTCAGCAACATTCTAGTTCAGTCTGTTCACTACTATATGTTTTACGTATAGACATAATTAACAATATGAGAAGTCTAAGAAATATTCAGTTTACGTTGTACTTATTATAGTTTAATACTAATTAAAATTATTCTCTACCTTGTTTAGGGATGTAACAATTTGCAAAGGATGGACTTAGAGGAGTGTGTTCTAGTAAGAAAATAAGTTCAACTTAATAATGGAACATTTTCTGAAGATTATAACTGTTTTTTGCTAATTTGGGATACTCTTGACTAAAACCTTTTTAATATGTATTGTATTGCCTTGCATGTTAGATTACGGATTCCACCTTGAATCACATGTCACTGTGGTGCTCTGGCTTGGAAAAGCTTGTAAGTTTTATCTGTTAACATAAAATATAGCGTTTATTTTTCAATGAAACATACCAATATGTTTACAGTGTTTTATGTTTATATAGTTAGTTTGTGTTATGTGTTTCCCTTGCAGTTGAAGTTGCCGATCATCTGCCAGTTTTGTGAAGTGGATTATCCACAATCATGGATAATATCAATGTTCATATGATTAGAAATCTCTGAAAAATATTGAGTCAGTTCTTAGTCATTTATGGTTTCAGCCAATGGGATCACTCCATGAGCATTTACAGAATTCCTTTGATTGGTATTTTATACTAAGCAAGTTTTAATCCTTTTCCAGATTTTGTTAAATTTAGTGATTGCTGTAACTTTGAAAATGTAAACTTTAAAATCGACCAAAAAAGAAAAAAAGCTAAAACAAAAACTAAAAAAAAAAAATCAATGGTCAAGAAATAAAGGCCGTAGACCAATGTTAATACTTTGGGAGCATAGTTGATGTTAATAGAGGAATTATTGCTGGTAAAAAATTACGCATAAACAAAGCAAGAAATTCGTTTGTAGTACTTAAAATAACCTGGAAATCAGGAAAGATTGCCCTGTGGGTGATTATTATACCACATGCAGCTAATGAAAGGTTATATATCAACGAACTTTAAATCCTACCGAAATTAGATGAATATAGTATTTCGTATCATACAAAAAATAGGAAATTTTGCTCGGTCATTACCTGAAGATACATCTTGAATGTTATTCCTTTGTCAATTTGACAAAACCAAGTAAACATACAGATATGAAAATAAGCACTGACTTTTACAATACTGTTTTACTTAGTGTTAATTATCTATATAATATTCTGTTTCGTAGACCTTTGTCCTTCATAACTTAAGATTTTTTACCTTAAATAGAGCAGTTTTCCTTTCTAAAATCTCTAGGGCCTAATTGTTTGATGCATCTTTTTCTCAGTTACTTGATTATTTACAATACTACTAATATCACATTATAATAACATTTACAAACTTGTTAGTTAAAACGGTTGTGCGCTTTTGAGTGACATCGGTGGATCATCTAAAATTGATCTGATCCTAGCAGTTTGTAATCGCGTATCACAGCGGTCATGGGTTCGCATCTCTGAAGTGCAGGAATGTTTCACGTTTACCGTTTTTGTGTTAGTGATGACTAAGTCTAGATAAACAAAAGATCGCTCCTTGACGTCATTAGAAAACCCCACATGCCAAGAACAAAAGGATGAGTGACTATGAACCTAAAAAAGTCATTACATATAGAAGTCTAATTTATGTAGTGAGTTAGATAACCTAAATGATTTCAGGCAACTTTTAAACGAGTGTAACTTTATCGAGATGACAATTAATGATGGCTTTTATATTTCAGAGTTTATCACATTGCGAGTTGATTACGGATGAAGGAATCAGATTACTCGGCGGGTCTCCCTGTGCAGTAGATCATCTTGAGGCTTTGGAACTGGACAACTGCCCTTTAATCACTGACAATGCATTAGATTATTTAATGTAAGAGTAAAGTATTTTAATGAGAATATACAACAATTTTTAGAGTACCTAAACCATAATGATATATTTTTATAGTTCAAAGAAAGAATTCGTATTATCATGCTCATGTAATGTCTTAATTTCGTTCAATTTTAAACGTATACACAGACACTTGCTACTTTAGTAGCTGAAACGAAAGACACGAAACAGTTGCCTACATTGATTGTATTGGTATTGTTTTCTATGACCTCTGTACACAACAACTGAATTGTTGTTAGAAAGATATTTAACGAGGCACGGGTAACTATTGTTGTTTTACCGTTCATAACCTTGCTTAGACGAATCGAGTTAGTACTGGAAGAGCGTTAACGCCCGTGAGTTATGAGAAGGAAGCTAACATTGGGTGTATAATTTTGAAACTGTAAGACTTTTTTGAAGGTCGTACTTTTTGAAAACGTTCTTTGTTTTTATGTATTTCAGAAACTGCCACGAGTTAAAAAGAATAGAACTTTATGATTGTCAGCTTATAACCAGAGCTGGTATTAGAAAACTGAAGGTATGGTAGAGAGCTTAATTGCATGCATTTTGAAGTTTTGTTTGTGTCACCCAGCCACCCTTCATCGCCATTTCAGTTTACCACCCACATTCATACACCCACCCTGATTAATTGGATTAATTGGACGGTGGATAGGTAGGTGGATGGAAAGTTAGACGAATAGGAATGGTGGATGGTTTAGGTAGAAGGGTGGGGGATGGAAAAGTGAGTTTAATATGGATAGAAAGATTGGTGAATGGGGGGTGAGTGGATGGGTGGATGGACGTCCCTCCACCAACCTTTCAATCCACCCGCCGATCCGTCCACCAACTTTTCCATCCATTCATCCACATTCCATCTACCTTTTTATCCACCATTTGTCCATCCACCAACCTTTCCATCCATTTTTCTGCCTACCTTTCCATCCATACATCCTTCCACCAACCTGTCATCCACCAACCTTTCATACACACACCCTTCCACCAACCATTTCATCCACCAACCTTTCATCCACCAACCTTTCCATCCACCAATCTGATCATCCACTAACCTTTTCATCCACCAACCTTTTCATCCACCAACCTTTTCATCCACCAACATCTTCATCTACCAACCTTTCATCCACCAACCTTTTCATCCACCAACCTTTCATCCATCAACATTTTCATCCACCAACCTTTCATCCACCAACCTTTCATCCACCAACCTTTTTATCCACCAACCTTTCATCCATCAACATTTTCATCCACCAACCTTTTCATCCACCAACCTTTCATCCACCAACCTATCATCCACCAACCTTTCATCCACCAACCTTTCATCCACCAACCTTTTCATCCACCAACCTTTCATCCATCAACATTTTCATCCACCAACCTTTTCATCCACCAACCTTTTCATCCACCAACCTTTTTATACACATACCATTCCACCAACCTTTCATCCACCCACCTTTCCATCTATCCTTCCACTAACCTCTCTTTCCACTAACCTCTCTGTTTATTCATCATAACTTCCATCTACCATTCTATCCACCCACACGTCCATCCATCAACACGTCCATCCATCCACCCATCTTTCCATTCATCCATCTACCCTTCCACTCAACCGCCTTGTATACCGCCAGCAATGCAACCTCATTACCCTACACTCTATTCACTTAGTTCCATCACCTAATCTCCCATGAACTTGAAGGGGGTATAAGACTTTAAGCTAAGAAACGTGACAAAATATTTGTCAAGCACTTGTTCCTTTAAGCAAAGTATTTCAGTGCCCTTACAACTAAGTATATTAAGCTATAGTTGACTTCTCATCGTCTTTTTTTCTCTGTAGACTCATTTACCAAGTGTAAGGGTACATGCTTACTTTGCACCCGTCACCCCACCCCCCAGCGTTGGAGGAGGACGTCAAAGAATGTGTCGATGCTGTACGATCTTATAGTAGCTTGGTGACTAGTCTAACAATTCATTTAACTTAAGTTGTACAGATTTTGGTAATTTGTATTTCATTGGTGTAGGATTGGGTAGCCATTCCACGCATTAAATTAATAAATTATTATTTTTTTAAAAGCAGTTGTTGAATCCGTTTTTACCGCATGTTTCCTTTTGACTTGGTCGAGTGTAATTAGAAAGTTTGGGTTGATTTTAATGCTTTGAAATTTTACAAATACAACAACTGCTTTTAAACTTAGTTAACTATGTAGAATCGTTAAAAGATTCAGTTTAATTTTGCTTCAGAATGTCGGCTTTAGTCGTATATGATCGTAGTAATTCAGTTTCTTTCCATTATTGCCGCTCTACTTGGAGACTTCACAGCATTTAGTCACATTATTCTTGAACTTTCAGTGACGTACTTTAATTGTTTGCGAAAGTTGGCAATTTCAACTTTTAAACCTGTGAAGAGTTGTCTGAGTACTGCGGTGAATCAGCTTTACAGCTCCCTACCCTACCCCCCTCCCTTTTCCCCATCACCCCCATCCCTCTTTTGTACGGATGGGAGTTAAGATATATTGTTGGAAGAAAGGTGAAAAACAATAACCAGGGAGAATTGCTGAAGCTTTTGCCACATGTGATGGTAGGGAGACGGAATTACTGCGATATGATATAGTACGTATATGTCATGTTAGTATATATTTTAACATCCACTTGCTCCGGTGTGAGTTAATAGCTGAAAATAAATAAATTATACATTTTATGGTTAAGATTAATAGCAACTTAATATTATCAGATGAGTCATCTTAATATTATTAATAATATTATAACATGTTAAGGTTAAATCGCAGTCAAATTTAGAAATATTTTTTTCTTGTAAATAATATTTAGATATATCGCACTGTATTGTCATCAAAGGTAATCAATTTTCTTATACATCTTAACGTAACACTCGTTCCTTTACAGAGTACAGTTGTTTTATGACAAAAAAAACCGTTTCTTTCCTTTTGCGATTTTTTTCTTATTTCTACGCAGTCTGTGTGGCATGTCGTGATTGTTTTAATAATATTATTTAAAGATACTAAAAATTCACAATTCTAAGTTTTCCCCATGGCTGATACTGGGTGGGTGAAGTTTTGAATAAAAATGCATTCGTTGCTGTTAAGTTAAGAAGATTTGCTGAGAGAATATAATGCGGAAACGAAAACAACATTAAAACGCTGCCTTCTTTGAACTTCTTCTTTCAAACAATTTTAAGGTTATTTAGTAAGCTATACTTTTTTAATAAGAACCAGTAATATTTTGCTCAGGCTCAATGTTCTATTTTTATCATCACTTTGAGGCTCAAAATGTTCTTATTTTGTTCTTATATACCATATACACCAAACTACGTAATTTCAATACATTTAGTGACCGAGTACAAATTTTGAAGGAGATACAACAATAATTCTTATGTATAAATTCAGAGGCGGCGGCAGCAAATTTTGATTGGGGGGGCAAGATTTCGGGCGCCAAAGGCGTCCGACAGCGAGCGCCAAAG